>VZUI01087696.1:0-54656 GCA_013401135.1 Cettia cetti | reverse complement strand
TCCTTCCTTCCTTCCTTCCTTCCTTCCTTCCTTCCTTCCTTCCTTCCTTCCTTCCTTCCTTCCTTCCTTCCTCAGTATTCAGCTTCACCCTCACGCCAGCCTCTGTCTAGGTCTCTCTGTCCTCTCCAGCAGAGCATAAACCTCAAGAGGAGCTTAGAGAAGAACAGAAACAGCAGCACTGACCAGGAGCCGTCACAAACTCTCCCCTCCTTTCTCTGCTTTCAAATAGGAAAAGGTTACCTGCCCCTATAAAATCCTTATGAAAAAAAGAGTTCTCAAAGCTTGCAATTCAGAGAGTTGTGGGAATATCTGAGATCAAATTACAAAGGGAACATGGAAGAATCTAGGAGGGGCTGTAAAAGCAGCAATTCGACCCTTCTGTGTGCACTCTAAGGAAACTCTCACAGCTGCCTTCTTAGCACAGCTCAGAGATAGCTGGCACCTGCCCTGCCTTTTCAGCTGCCTCTGCTGCCCAGTGCACAACAAATGAAAAGGAAGCCACAGAACAGCTGAGGACAATCCACTAAGGAATCCATGAGCTGCTCTATCAGATCCCAAACAGGTTGAAAGAGCCGCAGTGACAGCAAAGGTAGCTGAAACTGCCTTTCTGTTTCCTTCTTCCTCCAATGAATTGGCCAAAGGCCTTGCACAGGTAAAGATAAGGTCTGAAGGCAAGCAGTGAGGTTCTCAAGTTGTATTTACCCAAAGAAAGAGATGAAAACCAGAACACTAATGAAAATTGAAATTACACCTGAGAAAAATAAAAAAATTATAGGGAAAGGCTGTAAAAGAAGAACAAGAATAGTTAATTACCTGCCACAAAGACACACAGTCTGTCACACAGTTGTTAAGAATCAGGCAGTAGGAGCCCATCTGTATAACAGAGCCTTATAAAAAATAACACATTAGGGAAGAGGCCACACACAGAGTTTTCTAAAAAGATAACATCTCATCTGGAACAGTATCTCCTCTTTCTCTTTTCATTCTATACAGCCATATCATTAATCTAATACATGTAAGGGAAGGGGAGGTTCATGCCAGCACTGTGAAATGCAAAGGAACCCACAGCTTCCAGAGGTCCAGTGACTGGACTGGAAACAGCATAGGTAGGGGCAGGACTCCTTAAGGCAATGTCACTAAAATCTATGCAAACTGCTATCATACAGCTTAGATTCCACCTCTGAGTGCAAACTATCTGATACAACTTTATAATATCTTATGCTATACCTTAATGGAGCTCTACTAATCTCATGAAGAAGGCTATTAAAATACAAACACATTTAGGAAGATTCTCTATTATCACCAAATGACAGAAAACACTCTTTATGAGTCCTATACAGAAGCACTTTTTTATTTCCTGCCTACCTTCACTATAGCAAGCAACAGGACCATTTTCTGCAGTCAATGAATGGAGAAGAGAAAGTAAAAGAGAAAAATTAAGATAATTCTTGGTTAATGTCATGGTTCATTACGATATACAAAACAAAATCCAGGGACAAAAGTCATAATTTACAAAATGGGAAAGGGAAACAAAATCAATAGAGGAGGAAGTTTTATTTTAAGCTTTGAAGAGAGTATTTTTAAACAATGGAGAGCTTAGAAAAGTAAATGTACATGTATGTTAGTCAACAATGTCTTTTTAAAAGAAGATTATTTGCACTAAAAAAGACTTTGTGGAATTGCTTTGGGAAAGTAATATTTACAGAGAAATATACAGTAGGGATGCTGGAAGCAGAACTTTTATTTGGAAGGAATATTACACAAACTGAACACTGACCCTACAGTTTTCAAATCTTCATTACAGTTGTGCGTCTTATATTTTGATGAAATGAAAACTTATTTCATTTTTTTCTCTAGAGGCAGTTCCCCACTGCAAATTTAGAAACCAACAACATGAGCAAAGCAAACCCATCCTGCTAAAGAGGCCAATTAGCACACAAATTGTCATTTAATTTAGTTGGAGCAGGACTACCTTACATGGTTATTTTTGACTTTGTGTTTTAATCTGGGAAGAAGTGGGAGAAGGGAAAGGGAGAAGAGTAAAAAATTTGCTGCTACTGACACATGGAAACCTCTCAATGAGGTGAGTTTGTGTTCTAGGTGTGCAGGAAACACAACACAGTACCAGGTTTTCTGTCAGCTTCACCTAGTCAGCATGCCTTTTTGTAGACATAGTTTTTTCATTCTGAAAGCCAGCGTAAGCCACATTAACAAAACTACATTTTATATCCTGAGAGTCAATCCCAAAAATTGTTGGTGGGATTTGCCCTCAGTTTGCTTCTCCTGTGTGACAGGGGTGCCAGACAGAGCCAAGTCCAATACTCTTCCCCTAGGACACAAGGGTATCCTGCATCCCTACTAGACTGCATCACACGTGACACTGAAGAGACCTGTGCTATGCACTGCGAGCACATCTGGCGGCCAACAAAACCCGCCGGTATGAAGAGCACCACCCTTTTCACAGGGAAAATGCCTAACAACTCACCATTTGGGGTGTGGCCATCCCTCCCCGCTGCCTCACAGGACAACTTAGGATCTCAGTTCTGGGAATTCATATTTTTCTCCTGCATAGTGACCTCTGTTGCTTATTGCAGACATGTGGTTGCACCTGTATGCTTTTCAAAGTCCTCTACTACTTCAGAAAGGGCTGAAGTACACAAGTTCTCTACACGACATCATCCTTGACAGCAAGATCCATGCCAAGAGCACCTAACATTTAGATACTTCCCTTACAACCAACCAACTCACAGTCAGCTATGGAATTACCAAAGCAAAAAATAATACAAAAATGAACAGACTTGTTTTCAAATTTTAAACCCCTCTTTCAGCAGAAGTATTTCACAGAGTTGCTCAAGAGCAAACCTCTTTTACCATGCAGAAGGGACACACCAATCCTACTGGGAGAAGACAGTCCTTTGAAATGGACACAATATCTGGTAACAAAAAAACTCAACCACTGAGCCTGGTGTTCACTACTCCAACAGTTTTTGTTCAGATTTGTGCCTTACACAGTACAGCAAAGTAAGTTTTAAGGATCTAACAGGATAATATTATTAAGGAGAAAATAAACCAGAACAACCTTCACTTACCACATCCAATTTTCAAAACACAAAGATACCCAGCACATGTATGAATGGCTTCTTTAAAGTAAGAGAGAGAGCAGAGTTGAACTTTATTTTCATTATTTAAAAAAAAAATTCCTTAAAGTAAATATTCAGTCTTTATTTTACAGTAAGTGCTTTTTAAAATTTCACGTCTTCACAAAATTGCATTTAAAATTTGAAGTAAAATGTATTTCAAACAAAAATACTGTGCAACTTCAGCACTTCTTTTTTAAATATCGAAATAAATAAAATAGTTGTCTTTTTCAGTTTGTTTGTTTTTCAGTCATTTCTACTGTAGATCAATTCCAGTCTGACCTGGGTTTATACACACACTTAAAAGAAAGTGAAATCAAGACTTCAAAAAACTTCTTTGTATTGCACCAGCTTAGGGCATCCCCAGAACTTCTCTCAACAGTTGGCAGCCGACTTCCCACAGTCCAGGCTCCTGTGCCAGATGGAACTCGGGTGTGGAAGAGTCAGGGCAAGGAAAGAAGTATCAAAGCATCCTGGCTTCTCTCGGTCTTCTTCTGAAATGTCTTGCTTGAAGGCTGCTGGAATCCACAAGGGCAGGGCTGACTGCAGAGGGAAAGGCAATACAAAGTAAAACTAAACAAACTCAAGCAGACAAAAAAAGCAACTGTTCAGAAAAAAAAAAAAATAACAGAAACAGCACAAACCAAACTTCCAACACTGCTTGCATTCTAGCTCCTTGAAAATATAGCTCAACAGACTCAGTTTCAACTGACTGTGGAAGCCATAAATGAACACAAAGCAAACAGGATAAGAAAAAACATATCAAAAAGAAAGGCACTGAACATTGTCAATCTTTCTTATTGAGAATATTATTAGCCTTCATCAATCAGCTTAGATAGCTGCCTCTTCAGTAGATGTTAAGACCTTTGCTTATGAAATCCTGCTCTAATTACCTTGCTATATGGCTAATTATTTGTAGGGAGCCACAAGATATACACCATGGCACAAAATACATTTTCAGAAGCCTAAATGATACACATAGGGTGGCAGCAATGCAGTAACTTCTGGACAGAATGAAAGATTGCATTTTTCATTGCATTTATTCCATTAATTGACTAGTTACATACTGCTAAGATCCTGAGCAGGATTAGATAGCAAATAAAATAATCTCTTTATTTTCACAAAATGCAAGTGCCTCTTCCCATATCTTCCCACTTCTCTCATATCAGTTTTAGGATACACGAAAATTCAAAATGTTAGGAGCTGCCAGAGACCAAAAGAATAAGTCAAAGATAGGAACTGGCAACATCCACTTAACAGAGCTGTCAAGCCTGGAAATCCCAAGAGCTGGGTTTTTTTTCTAAATGTTATTACAACTTATCTTCTCTGAATTTGGGAACTTAGCATTCATGGAAATACAGACAGGGATATCAAAATAGTTCTGACTCAGTTTCAGTATTCTATGGTGTTTGTACAGGTTGGGTTTTTTTCTACACTGGTAGATATCTGGCAAAGAGAACAAAGATTGATAGGGTTTATTGTAATGGCTTAGTCAGCAAAAACTCATCCCAGATGAATTCCTGCACTGTAAGGTTTGTCAAAACAACCCCATGTGAGCATGAACTCATGCACATATGCCTCATACTTTATTCAAAGCTGCAAATTTCATATAAATAAGGGAAAAAAAAGGAGAATGTGAAATGGGTGTTTATTGGAAACATCTACATATGTTGCAGCAAAAAAAACGCACTGGGCAGATTTTGTAGTTTTTATAATAAGACGACTCCCAGTGGGATTAATACAATGTTTGCTTGAGGATTTGATTCAGTAAAACTGCTTGCCATGAGGAAGAGGCAAACTGCATGAAGAGCCAGGCTTTGAAAACTCCATAGTTTTATGGTATTTGAACTATTATTTTAGGGCCCATCTCAAAATACCATTGCAAGAATTAACCAAAGAAAAGCAAAGAGGGCAGGAGAGAACACAGTGGTGCCCCAGCGCTGTCCAGACTCTCACTCTCTGGGTACAGTTCTTGTTTGCTCCATGCATCAGCAGGCAGCAAACTGAGTCTCTGTCTTCAATCAAGAGCCTAAGCTGAGGTCTGTAAAATGGCAAACTGGAACTCAAAATGAATAACTAATATAAAAGCTCAAAGGCAAAAACAATGCGGGGAGGGGACTCTAATAACACATTCTGCTGAAACAAATGGCCATCTCAGAGCTTTTGTACACCACACCAGCAAGCATGTTAACAGGGAGGTTTCATTCAATAAAAGCAATAGCTAAGAAAGCCCAGTGGTAGTCCTTCTGAAGTCAGTGGTAAAGCTCTCTCTGGCCCTTGTTTCAGCAGCCTAGGCTCATCATTTATGACCTTACCACATATATACGATGTTATTCCAAGCACCATTACATATTCAAGAAAAAATATCCAGCCCACAAAACTGGGGGGTGTCTGGGTGAGGGGAAGAGAGGCAAAGTGAAGCAAGTCAGATTTCAGTTCCATTCCTCTTCCACCATATGCCTGGTTCTCCTTTTACTTTTTAACTTCTATGCCAGAATCCTGTATTTGCTTAAAATTTTTTCAATGTATATTATCATGCTTGACATTTTATACTGTTTTCATGAAAAAGCTGAGGTCCATCCCTGCTAAAATTTCAACTAATTAAATGCCTCAAAAGGGAATAGGCTAAGGATCAGAGACACTCCATGTAGCCTTTTTTCTCCCTTATCAGCTGCTTAAGCAACATGCCTCTTTCTTTATTCTCCTGTTCCCACCTATGAATCAGAGTTAGCAGAGGACAACTCCAGGAACTATGTGTGTTTTCTAAGATGCTTTAGTATGGAGCAGGGGGAAGGTGCCGGAGGAGACAGCTTGTATGATTAAACACAGAAAAGTCTACATTAAGGGCCTGAAATGAAACACCCTTATATTCACATTTCAAGTTGGGGTTGTCTTATTTTGGTAAATGGTTTGTTAGGAGCATGTGTCTCAGGAGAATCTTTGGGCAGCCTTGTGCCAACCTTCTTGTAATAAGAAGGACATCTTTGGAGGAGAACTGGAATAGCCAGGGTTGTGATTACTTGAAGGGAACAAAAAGTTTCATTGAGCTGCTGAAATCACTAGGGAATAAATAGCATCCCATTTCTTTCTGATTTCAAAAATGATTTTTTAGTTACAATACAGAATTCACATTGCAAACTTATTTTATGCCTCCCTAGTTTGGTTTGGGACCTGCATGCCCTTTAAGATGCAACTGATACTGTGCAGTTCTCTCATTTCTGAACTGGTTATGCTAGTGTCAGAGTCCTTTTTTTTCTTTTAATTGCACTTATGAAACCTTCTCTTTTCTGCCTCGTTAACATTGTCATTTTCCCCTCATGAGAGGGTCTTGTGTAGCAGCCCCTCATCTTCCTTCAACTTAGGAGCTACCACCCATCTTTCCTTGTTCCCAGCCTTCACTCCAGAACTACATCTCCTGAGAATTTCCATATCATCACTCCATGCAATAGTCACCATTAACACTACTTGATAACCTAGCTTAAACAAGTACTCCTTTAGCTTCCAACTCTACATTCTAATTTCCTCACTATGATCAATGCCTTCCTATGGTCAGTATCACACTGCTCAGCCTGCTGGACTAAATTCATGTTGCTTATCTCAATCTCATAAGGCACCTTAAGGAATCCAAGAACTACTCTCACTCCATAAAAGTGAATTGATTTTACCTTACTTGGTCCCTCAGGACTATATTGAATAAGTGATTGTCCATATACACATTAATGAAATAAATAACTGAGGATATTTTCTGTGCTATCTGTAATAAATGTCAGCTGGCAATTTGTATGCACTTCATGAGCTGTTGTGGCTTCTTTCTGAGGGTACTGTGCTACCCAGTTGTCACAAAGATGGGTGGTTTGGTTGCAAAAGGATTAAGACTGTATGCATTGTTATAGCAACTGCATTTGTGAAACTAAATCAAGACTTAATGAATTATGGGCATCTGATTATTGTTTGTATTCCAAAAGAGCCCAGAATGCATTAGGCATGGTTCACAAAAGACAATGTTGAGGACTCCACTTCAAAAAACTTCACTTCGAGTTTGCCTGTTCTGCAGTTTATACAGAGGTGGGAGTTCTTCAGAAAGATGTACTTGGATAGGTTTCAGCTACCTAATTCAGGTGCTGCAAGGACTGAGCTTTAGTAAATACAAAACATTATCTATGTATCAAAACATTATCTATTTATCTCACACTTTTTCAGAGGAAAAAAAGGACTGGTTGTGGAAGAAATTAATGTTTTTATCAGTTAAAGTACACTTCTCATTGACTGCATTATGTCAAAATATAATTGATTTGACACTAGATTGATTATAATAAATCAGGAAAGACATAATAACATCAGAAAAGAATTATCAAAATGGGGAAAGCTTAAACAAGGCTCTCTCCTGGCAAGTGTGCATGGCTCTGGCATGTCCTGTCCTTTGGTACACACATACAGAGGTATTGGTAATGTTTTCTAACAGCATCCTGAAGGCAGATTATTCATGTAACCTACACATCAGTTAGCTCATATTTTGGATGTATACCTGTTTACCTAAAAGCAGAATTTGGCCACTGCTCATTCCATGTCTAAAGAGACCAATAAAAAAGTCAAGAGACTGAATTGTTTCTCTTTTTTCTTCAAGGTTGGAAGGTGGGGGAGGGAGTTGAAATTGCTCTCACAGACAGCCTGCCCTAACAAAGAAGTAGGAAAAATGGAGTCCATTTGGTCTGGATCCTTTCATTGTACATATCCAAATTCCTTATTGCAAGGCTAAGACTTCTACTCTGGTATCAATAACACACACCTACAGTTTAAGGATTAAGCACTGTCCAGAGAAATGTCTCTTTTGCTTTTGCTCTTAATCAGGTCATGATTTCACCCTGTTTGCATTATGTACATCAGTATAAAAAGATCTTTAGAACTTAACCTTGCCTCTGCTCCAGGGAGACTTTTGCCTGCAGTAGGACAGCAAAACATAACTGTACATTGACTCCTTTTGCATCACTTTTGACTGTACACAAGTCTGAATCCTGCTCTTACAAACTTCCATTAGCTTCACCGCGGGCATAAGTGTGGCACGTACTTATAATACAATTTAATCCATGGGACTTTCTGTTATAACAAAGCTCAGTCAGGGTTCTGCTGAAAAGCCAGGGCAAGAAATTTCACAATTGAGTGAAAGACATTTCAGCTCGGACATACCTTTCAAATCCTGCTGCATGTTTCCTCCTTTCTGGGAAAGTCGCTGGGAAGGGAGTCACTCTCTTCTCCATTGCCCTTGGAACTTTAATTAGTATTGCTTTGGTTTATTTCAAAAGAAGCTACTAAAAAGCAAATAAAGTGTCTCATGAGACACTACAGAGAGAAAAAACAGGGCAACACAGGAAAAAATGCTGTGAATTGAAATTTAAAAATGGAAAGAAGAGTATAGATGAGGTATTTTTCCATGTAATTTCTTCCAGGATTCTGCTCCTCCTTTTGTTTTGTCTGTGATGTCTATGACTTGCCATTCATATTCCATCCCTATGCTTGGAAATTGCTGTCCATCAAGTGAAAGGTGAAGGAAAAGGAAAAAAAAAAAAGTAGAACGGTGTGGGAAAGACATGAAGGGGTGCAGGGAGGAGGAGATCTATTGAGTGTAAAGGTGTCCAAAGGAGACGGAAAAGTGTTCCCCAAGGCAATGGTCTTCAATGGTGCTGCTTGTATTTTCAGGCTGCAGTGTAGCAGATGTACGAGAAGAGCCAGGCTTCACATGCTACAGTAAGTGCAAAATCTCAAAATGCAGAAGCCATCATATCAAGGGTTTCCTTGTCCCCTGATAAAGTCCGCCCACAGTGGTTCTCTAGAAACAGTTCTATTATCAAGTAGACATCCATTGATTTTTTGTTGTTTTTTCTATTTTATTTAAAAAGTAGTTTTTCTAATAATACATAGAATATATAAATAATAATAATAATTAAAAAAAACTATTTGGGTTTGCTTTCTGTTCTCCAACCCATCTGTATTTTTTGTGGTTTGCTGATATATATATATTAAAAGACAAGAAAATCAACTCTGCTCACTATTAAAAAAAATATTAAATCCACTTTTTATGTTTCCAAAGAGAAAGAGAAGGAGAGAAGGTGGGATAAAACCAAATTAAAATTTAAAAAAAAAAAGACCAACAAAAACAAACCCAAACACAAACAGAACAGGAAAATCAAAAACCTTCTGTCTCTTCAAAGTAGTTGTCAAGAGCTTTAAATGCTTGTGCTTTCAGTGTACACCCCACAGGGAAAACATAACAAAAATAACAAAAAAAAAAAAAGGGAGGAGAAAAAAAACCAACCAACCAAAAACCCAAGAGGACCTAAAATTTTTTTAAAAAAGGATAAAGGTAATAATAATCTTAGTAGTGAAAAGGACAGCTCAGAGTTTCTGTGTCTTTTTTAGTTATTTTAGCAGCCGCCCTTTTTGTCTGCAGAGGGAGACCTGCCACCACAGCCACCTCCTCGGCTGGAGAGAGGCTCTTCTGCATCGTCCTCGTCAAAGCCATGAAAGGTCGAGGTGTCGCTTTCTGACGTGGAACCGAACAAGTCCTCCGTAGTGCGTGCTGGCGCTGCTTCGTCCCTCCTGCCTTCTCTTCCCAAATGAGCTGACATGTATGATGAATATATCAGCACATGGGTTAAGCAACAGGCATCATCATCATAAATTCTTTCATCATTTTCATTATCATTAAACAAGTCAGACTATCAAGTTCATAGGTGTGTGCTTGTATGTGCCCGCGCACCCCAACAACATAGCATAGGTAGAACTGCAGTAAGAAAAATAACAAAGGATCAGTTTCTCATTCCAAGAAAAAAAACCTACAAACACCACAGGTGCCCATAGCTGCAGCAGCGAAAGGGTTAATCATGTTTTCCTCTCTTCAAAAGACGGTAAAATATTTCCTCGTGACTACTTAGATCAAGTTTTAAATATTTTTAGACCATGTAAGTAATGAGACACTGTTAGCTCTAAGCACAATGGCATCAACAGTCACAAATTTTCTGCTAAAGAAACGTGAGCCACTAGATACCTCATGAACCTCAGGACTATTTTTTATCCCCGTTCTTCACCTGATCCTAAAGAAGCTCCTCTGTAGACAAAATGAAATACATTTTGAAGACTAAGTGAAAGTAACCTAAACCAAGACTTCAATACAAATTTCATGGCATGTCCTTCAAAAATAAAAATAAAAAACTAATATACAGAGTTCAACAACTAAAACAACTGAGATAAGGAGTAACCCATCTTGGGAAACACTGAAAAGTTCAAATTTGTGTGAGTCAATCCAACTTTCAAGATGGAACAGGAAATTCTCCACACAGAATATCAATAATGGCAACAACAACCATAAGAAAACTCCTAAAGAGAGAAGTCAAATACTGAAATCTGTGAAATTGAGGTTTGTTTTCTCTTTCAGTCAAACTTTTTACATGATTAATAGTATGACCTTCAAATTCCCTCTTTAGGGAAGGTAGAGAAAAAGATATCTCTTGTGCCCCAGCAAAACTGAAGTGTGAGATTTTAGGGAACACCTATTTTGTTATTCACAAGCAGTAGCATGGTATTAACCAACCAACTGTTGGGTCCCTGCTCCAGCTACAGGAATCAGCCATACAACAAGTACACTGCATTGCTTGAGACAGAAAGAAGTAAATCCTGTTCACAAAAAAGAAAATGGATATAACAAAATAATTGGCAAATAAACCATATTGTAGAAATGTGATTTTACTGACTTTGTGAACAGAAGAAGCAATATAATTTCCATGACCTCTCTTTCAGCGTAATGAAAATGTTCTCCATTATTATAAAAGAGAAAGATGACAGACACCAAAGAGGTTTCATTGTTTTAGTTTAGAGATTAGTGTGTGGTTATACCTTAATCACTTTCATCATACATCAGTCACAGCATTGCAGACCCTATGAATGACCCAAGCGGGTCAGAATTTGTACAAGGACAGCATTTAATGGAACTGATTTTGCACAGTTTAGGCTACAGGCTGATCTACTTGTTCTATCACACTAAGGAACCAAGGGAATTAATGTATTTGTGTTGCATTTTGATATAATCACCATAGCAATATTTAAGTAGCAATAAAATATGGATCCATCTCACTGTGCCATATCAGGACAATGCTGAAATTAGTTATATTGAAATATAACAATCAAGGCGAAGGGCAATGATCTTCCAAGATGGCACCACAGACCCCATGGACTTCCCCCTTCAGTTATTAGAAGTAATCACGTGTACACTAAAAGGTCCATGTCTCTGACTGCATAGGATTTGTAAGGATGACCCTGGAGAAAACCAAAGGAGTTGCCATTGATCCTCTGGGGACCAGTATCACTTCAGAGTGTCTTCAGAGGTCACAAAAACTGCAGAAGGCAATTTCAGTGAGAGTCTAATTGTTCTCCCATTGAAGGTGGTAATAGGCTTACTATGGACTTCAGCAGGAGCATAAAAAGGCCATTTCCTTAGTATGAGAACATTCCACATCACATTTCAGCCATGAAGCAACAGACATCTCATCTTTCAGTTACTACAGTACAGAAGGAGCAGCATTCATACTGAATTTCAAGGCCTCTTTGGTTTTCAGATTTCTATATGACCATCTTATTACCCCTAGTATCACCACTATGCAAAAATATCACAAGTGGAAACTTGGACCAATGCTGGAATATGCAGTTGTTAAAGGTTTCCCAATTCTCTCTACCACCACTACCTCCTACGTGAGCTATAAATAACTGTTCAGCTGGTATAAAATTTTCCAAAAAAAGAGAAAGAAAAAAAAAATAAAGGAAGGAAGAAAACAACAGCCCAGAAATAAAGACAACTCAGAATGGGAAAGACACAATTGCCTACATTTAAAAAGAGAGAAGGGAAGAAAAGGGAGAAATAAAAACCTCTTTAAACAAAACTAATGATAGTCATCTTGTAAGACGATAATTCTTGACAGCTAGCCCCATACCTACCCTGTAATTTTCTCCCTCTTTCTTTTTTGGATGAAGAAATGCATGAAATGTGTAATCAATGGGAATGCTTGTCATGCAACTTTCATAAATCTTGTAAGTAATTTATAGTTGTAATTGCAGCATTTAAAGACAGAGACCATTCTGTAAAATTGTCATTTTAGGATTTTTTTCCTTCCATGTGAACAACTAGTACATGTACCAATGTTCCCAAAAGCCAATAAATTCATTAAAACTTCGTTATTTCATAGGACCCCATTAGCTTAAAAATATGAATCCAATGATGGGATTTATAATATAAAATTTTTCAGTCATCCTTTCCCACAAACACAAAGAGGTAAGATTCCATCTTCTATCCCTTCCCAAATATGCTGCCTTTCTCCAAAATCTTCAAAAGATGTAAAAACCAAATCACACCAATGCCTTTGTACAAGAAAGATGCAAGAAGGAGCCACCTACCAGAGCGCCCACAGTCTGAGCATGATACAAGTTCCTCAGGCCGGCCACTTTTTTTGTTCATATTGGAGCCTCCAAGGCAGAAGTCACAGTAGTTATTGGGAATGATGACCCCGTCTGGTCCTTTCTGGGCTGTAGTTGGGTTAGAAGTCAGATTTACTAAGAGAGCATTCACTTGGACATTTGTCCCTTATCCTTGATATAGTGTTAGCTCAGTGAGTTTGCAGACCACAGTCTTCCCAACACATTGTCAATCAGAACAAAAAGTGAACAGCATAAACCACCTCCATTTTAAGTACACCTGGTGTTGCACCTATTTTACCTGAAATGCCCTTCACTATTTCCTTTATAATACCAGGCAGACTGCTCCCTCTCAAGGACATGCTTCCAGATATGCCTTTACAGTCCAAGGACTTGTTACACATACAGGGATAGAGGCAATCCCTAATGCAGGATAAGACCTATGCTGTCAGTAAGCAAAACTTGGTTTTTCAGGCAGCAGTCACCATCATAATCCCACAAAATACAAATTCATAAAGGAAAAATACAGTTTCCAAAGCTCAAAAATCAGCAGTGGGAAGATGCGGGGGATCGGTCCCCTTACTGGTTTTATTTCAAGTAGCTTTTTAGGGGACGGCATCTCTAAGTAGAAGGGTGTCCTTAGTCAGATGGTTGGTTCAAAAGCTCCTGCATATTCACAGGCAAAGACATTTGGGGATGTTTCACTCAAGACTTAAGCCCCCTGCAGCAGTCATGTTCCCTGGGATGAGCAGGAAGGGTCCAACACTACCCTAGCACCCAGCACAGTGCAGAGTGAGCCTGGGGCAGACGTCTCAACCAGCAGAGTTAAAAACTTTTTCATCCAAGAATAAAGGAGCAAGATTATATTATTATTTTCCAGCTAGGAATACTTGGAAAGGAGCAGACACACACTGATCTTAAGTAGAGGAGAAGGCATATCCCTTAGGAAGAAGAGAAGGGCAGAGGTCTTCTGCATTCCTCTTAGTTGAGCAGAACTGCAATGTCCTTTTTTTCTTGCTCACAACTGCCATTTCCCTCCTCTGCTCTCCAGAGAGGGAAAACATCTTCCTGTACACTCTAACTATGAACTAAGGAAGGGAGTGGAGGTAATGGTTGGTCTTTGTCTCTGTTTCTTCTCTTTGAACATAAAAAATCCAGTTATATACCAGTAGGTATACCTAGCCTAAGCCTACTGCATGAAGAATTTTACAAATGAGAAAATGAAGAACTTTAAACTGTACCATCTCTATTTAATTATCATTTTAATGCATATTTTGTAACTTGCAGATTTTTAACAGATGTTTCAACAGTCTTTATTAATGGTCTTTTTGTCCACATTCAAATTTCCCCCAAAGAACAATGACATTCTAAAGGGCTTCTGGTAGCAGTCCAAGACATAAACTTAAAATTAAAATTTCCTCCAAGTTCAATCTGCTTTTCTGGTTTGGGTGCATCTAGTTATTCATTTATTTCCAGATGTTGATCAGCTGAACTTTTGGAGATTGGTAACTGAAAGATTCCAGGTACGGTGAAATTAAGAAGAAAATTAAAAGCCATAAGGCTGCAAGTACATCACTATCTTCCTCCATGGTAATGGAGATCCTGACAGTATTTACTGAACAATGGACTTTGCTCTGAAATTATCCTGGTTGACATATCCCCAACTCTCAAAAAAGGAGAGAAGCTCCCAGTATTATATTAGCATTTTGTCTTTTCCAGGAAGGCATTTAATACGCAAGGTAAGCAAAAAAAACCCAGGAACCAGGTGGAAATCTAGCACACTGGCTCACTTTAAGAGTTGTAACAAAATGATCATAAAGTTGCTGCTGGCACATATTTTGTGCATAAAAAGCAGACCTCCCTAGCACTTATATTTCCCACTGCAGCCCCATTTTGAAAAATTTAAGTAATTACCTCTTTATATTATTCTGCATCTACAGACAGGCCACATGCAATGCAAACTCAGCAAGCTCAGAATTCAGTGACTTTTTTTGTTGTTGTTCCTTACTACATTATTTCACCTTTCATCCAAGTATCTTAAAGTACTTTACAGATATTAAGATCCTATTATTAACCTTCTGTGAGATCAAAAGCCTCTTTTGCCATTGATTCTAACCAAAGCGTTCTGGACCCTAATTAAGTCTCATGGTGAGGTTGCCTTGATTTTAAAGCTGAAAGACTTGAAGGTAGAGTGGTAAACTGGCTTATACTCAAACACACAAAAATTCTGTGGTGAGGCCACAAATAAAAGCAAGCAGTCAGGGTGCCAGCCAGCTGACTTAGTAAAGACCTCCACTTCTACCACTGCTCATTATGGTGTAATTAACACTCTGCATGTACTGACTTAAATTTTTTCAACATGGATTATGACCATAAGATTCACTCACTGTCAAACTGGAAATGGGACAGGGCGACTCAAAAATACATACACTGATCAATTAATCTGCAGTGTGTGAGAGAGGTGGAGGGTGTTTGCTGATAAAGCTGAAGGGATTCTCCCAGACCACTGGCAAGGGAATAAACATTGGGTTTGATGGCTCTTCTCTTCTTTCTTCTCTTTCCCTTATTTTACTTTTTTTCCCTTTGTTTTTTCTCCTTGTGTTCTTCCAATTTATTTAATTTTTAATGTGTCTGTGTTCTCACTTATTAACCTGGCTCAGTAGCGTGCGATAGAGATATCAGGCCTGAAAAGATGAGAAGTTCCCAAGGTTACATCAATGATACCTTAAATGATGTATCTCTAGAGACAAACAAGACAGGCAGTGTTATGCTCTTCATGTTTTTTTGTTTGTTTTGGGTTTTTGGTTGGTTTTTTTTTCTGTTCTAACAGGTGCAAAAACTAGAACCAAACATGACTTAAGCTTATTTTCTTGATCAGTACCATACAGTGAATTAAGTCACAGGCTAAATCATAGAAAGTTTGAGAATAAAGAGATTTTCAGATGACAGTATGCAGAGTTTTTAATTTCAAAGGAATTTTTTTTGCATATGTCCTCGGAGTTTCTAGATCTATTTTACTGTCATTAACAAATGATGAAGGAAGTAGGAAACAAAGGAAAAAGACAGCAAGATTTTATGTGCAATCTTCATGAAAAGGATATTGTGCAGGAAAAGCCTGACCCTAATCTCACTCCTAAATCAATAAAACTACTTACAAAAGTAACTATGGGAATGGATTCACAAGAAAAAAACAATTAATTTCCTAGGGAGAAATGTTGCTCCTTTTTATCTGAGACATAGTAATTAACTAGGTATTCACATTTTGCATAATGTAATCAACAAGTAGAAGGTGCAAGTTTAAGCCAAACAGCTCAGCTAACAAGGTGTAACCCCCTAGAAGAGAGTTGACTCTGCTAGGTGGCAACTGGTGACTTAGATCAGGTGACTGCCTCCAAGGATTTGGAAAAAAAAAAAAAAAAAAAAAGCTGACCCATAATTTAGAAATTGTTTTAAAGCAAAGACTTGAAAACCAGCCACGGCCTTGTCCTGTTTTACTCAAAACTCTTCTGATTTTCCTTTATATTGCAAACTGCAGCAACAGATCAAAAGCTCTGAGGAGCTTTGAGTATTGCCTGAGTTAAGGTTGCTCATAGGAGGTGTACTTAAATCAGTGCCACTTGCCATTTCAACTTAGGGTTGTTTTCAGGTTTCATCAAAGACCATGTCGTTATCTACATCTCCCCCAAAACTAAGTATAAAATTTTTTTTAAATACTTTAAAACTTTAAAAATGGATTAGGGAGAGAGATAGAAAGATCTGCACAATTTAAATAATAGCTTCTCTGAACCTGAAAGGTGATTCACATGAAGACAGGATGCAGACTGAAAATAAAGTCAATATTTCCAAGAAAATATGGTATGCACTTATGCTGAAATATGTTTTTTTTCTTCTTAGCCTAATCAAGGTAATTTCAAGCTATAACAAGCTGAGCAGAATAAAGAACTACTTAAAATATGGTAGCATCATTCACAGTAGTCTTTTGCAAAGTAAGTTTGGTAAATTACATAAATTATGAAGTATATCACACAGTAACTTTGTTCTGTAGACAAAACCTGAAAACTAAACAAGTTGACTGAGTTTAAATATATAAAATAACTTCTGTGCGTTCTTGATTTTGAAGACAGAGGCTCTAAACAGAATTCTAGCTTCCCTTTGTCCCTCCCAAGAAATCAAAAAAACACTATAAGTTATCTTCCTGATAGGTCCAGTTTAATAATAAAAGCAAGCTGCTTATAATGAATTTTCTTTTCTACATCATCTTCTGGAGCCACATGACTCAATAAAATCTCTTATTAGAGATTAGAAGTTTTCTACTTCTCAGGGCTGCAGAAAATATCTTGGATGGAAGAAAAGTTCAGAAGAAGAAATTCTTGCCTCTGTTTTTTTAACAGAAAACTCAGAATACAGATATTTTAGTTTTTCTTCAAAATGTGATCCTTAAATATAGACAGACAAACCCCCAAATAAATAGAACCTTGTATCTATCAAATTTTCAGATTTCTAAGTGAAATTATTTTGATGATTTGGTTCACAATCTTCAAAAACTTTGGAGGTGGAACCAGTGCTTTAAAGAAAAACTGGTTTTCTGTTCCTGGGTAACAAATCACTGTCACATATATTTCTTCAGTCTGTAGGTAATACAGCATAATACTGAACCATAATTTAAGATATGCTTCTAGGTTTGGCAGCATTTTATCCCTTTTTTTGTCCTATCCACATTACTGGGAAGGCAATGGAGAATGCATGGAGTGCATGCCTTGCTGCTGGGGTGTGGAGCTGTGCATCATTTATTTCAGTGATTATAGTGAATTGGCTACAGTCAGAGATACATGCATTCACAAAGGGATTTTTCCTAGCACATTTTGTCCAGCTCTTACCTGTTTCTTCTGGGTTTGATCCAAACCCAATAAAGCCCACTGGATGTTTTCAACTCAATTCAAAAGCTTTGAATCGGGCCATTTACTCTGTTTGCAACAAGAATCTTCAGAGCACAATAGAGACCGCAGGACCCTGCATGTAGGCCTGAGTCAAGACAGTGCACTTCACCATGGAGGAAAAGGGGTGGATTTGCTTTTTTTGTTGGGATTTTGTTTGTTGGGTTTTTTTGTTTAATTTACTCTTTATCTGAGATGGGGCCAGTTTTCCTTTCCAGCTCCTCCCTTTCTTTCCCTGGCAAAGGGCAAGTCCAATGTCTGGCTGCTTGAGCAGGAGAACACCAGCCGAGAGCCTGCGCCTGTGGTCGTCAAGCCCCTTGGAGGCCTCGGTGACAGATAATCCCAACCTATGTCTCCATGTGCCTGTCCTCACCCCCCTCCCCAGCTGCCAGCGCTCCTCCTTGGCAGGCCTGGCCCGTCTCCATGGTGACCGTGGGCCCGGCTGGCTGCCGCTGGCCTTGCCACCTGCCTGCCTCGGCTCTCCAGTGCAAGGAATCACAGCGCGGCCCCTCCGCTTGCTGCTCTGAATGGCTCACTGCAGGGCAGGCAGGCTCACGAGAGAAATTACACTGTGATGATTAAATGAAAACATGGCTTTAAGGAGAAGGCAAAAGAAAAGCAGTGCCCGGACTGTGGCTTTCTTTGATAGAAGAGGAGGGAGATGCCTGGCTGGGCGTGCACCCCCTTCTGTCCCCATCGCTGCTGGGTGCAGCGAGCAGTGGTGGGGCAGAGAGGTGGAGTGGGGAGCTGCTTCCGTGCTCCAGGCTAGACCCTGCCCTGGGAAGGAATAATAAAAGAACACAACTGCTGGTGTGGTGAGGAACAGGCCACAGACAGCTGAAGTGCTCTCAAGGCTCTTGCTCTCTCACACGTACGCAGCCAGACAGGGATGTGCACGGCCATTTCTGGGGACTCCTCACCGTGATTTAAATGCACGGGTTTTTCCTTGCAGTTTTTCAGGAAGAAGTGTAAAGCAAACTGAATGAGAGGAAATGGCTAGTCACTTACTCTGTTGTTAGCACCAGAGATAAGCATGTTGGCTGGCCCAAAACCGGGAAGTGTTGGGGCACTTGATACAGGGCTCTGCAGCAGGCTGGAGGTGGCACATCTGTGCCCATGTGGTGCTGTTTTCTACCAAACACACTTGGAACATGGGTGTAACACTGGGAAACGGAGGGTGCTCTGTTCCCAGAGTTGTGCTAATCAGCCTGCACAGCCCCATGGCCTCCACTAGCTTCTGCTCCCCACGCTGCACTCCCCCGCATGGGATGGGCATGTCCTTTGCTGGCAGCCAGAGAAGCAGGATATGCTACTGAGAGGTGCTGCAAACCACCCACCCCAAGTATTGCCAGGTCTCTCTAGTAACTGGATGTTATCTCCTTTTTTGAGTTAGCTGGTAGTGTGGGGATAGAAGAAGCCGTTGCTTTTGCACAGCTTTTAACAACTCTGAAAGATTTGTCTTTCCTACAGCCCCTGCTCACAGAGAAGCACAGCCAAGGAGCACTCCAAGAAGTGCTAGGAGAAGGAGGTACATCTGTAAAAGTCAAAGGAAGCCTCTAAATGCGGGGAAAGAAAGATCAAATTATCATTTCTTTTACAGGAATCAGTGTGGCCCTTAAGTTGAACAGCTAATGAAAGGGCTGGAAGGTGAGCTAGGTGGCTGGAAAGTACAGCTAGGAAAATACAGCATCAACTGACTGGGTTCAGCAGATTTAGGGAATCAGTGTTCCTCCACCATAAGGCACCATTTCATAGAATTTCTGTGCACTGACCACTGCAGAGTCTTCTGCAGGAATACCTAAAGCATCAGCCAAAAGCCCACTGCTAGGACTAAAACACTGTAACTGTCTAGTGCCTTTATGATGATAAACAGTAGGAGATACAGAGTAGGAAGACAGACAAAAGAGTCTGACACCTTAACATAAAGATTTCCTGACTTTAAGGGGTACCTCTCTAGTGACGCCTGGCCACTGAAACACATGATTCCCATAGGCTAAGGGAATATATCCCACCTCAAGAAGGCATTGTAATGCCCAATATACAGCCCCATCTGGCAGCATCCCTCGATATTCAGGTGAGAATAGCCAGTACCATGAATTGGGTCCCTGCAAAATCTTGTAGGCTTTTATCTGGAAATTGCTCACTGGAAGAGTGTGAGAAGACAGAGAGCACCTATTCAGTTCAAATTCAGTCAAAGCATTTGGATTTTACTTGGTTCAAATTCTACATGGAGGAGGGGAAAAAAAGGCAGAAAAAGCAGGGATATAGTAGAAAAAAGAAAAAAATACAAATACATAAATGATACAATTTTTAATCAAGAGCTGATGTTGTGTTGAAGCAACACATGTTTTTAAAGAACCAATTAGTCATATTGGAAATATTTTCCTATGAACTACTGAGAAGCACTCAGTGCTTCTCTTCAGTGACAGTTGCACATCAACAGCACCATTTTAGTCCCTGTCCAGGCAGTATAGAAAAGAAACACCAAACTAACATAACAACCACCCCATGACTCCAATCAAAACAAACAAAAAAAAAGTGGGTTGCAGATTAGCTGTCCCTCTACACAGGACATGAGTTCAGGATTTTCCACTATGCCATAACTCTAAACAACTGATCTAATTTTTAACTCAGCATTGCAAAATACACACACAAAAGTCTCAGTAATTTACAAACAGGATTTAAGGGAAATCTTTACACAGTTCAAATTCTCCAATCACTACTGTTTCTTTTAGCATTTTAAGTATTTTTCCTTATGAAAACAAACTCTGAAAAGAGAAAAATCCCAAACAGATTAAATGACTAAGAAGTCATCTCAAGGTAATGTACATATTTTCACTGTAAAGCACCTGCTGCAGGGTATCTTGTTGCAAGGTGGGCATTGATGC
The DNA here is from genome assembly GCA_013401135.1 of Cettia cetti. NCBI lineage: Eukaryota > Metazoa > Chordata > Aves > Passeriformes > Sylviidae > Cettia > Cettia cetti. Next base: position 34,241 of record VZUI01087696.1, on the reverse strand, counting down.
ATCCTTGCATTCAGAAGTAGCTCTCACCATGGCCCCAGCAAGGATCTGCACTGAGGCAAGGGAAAAGTAGGCCTGATGTAGCTTTTCAAATTGATGCTGCTTGTGGAGAGGAACAAACAGCTCGTCTCCAACTGAGGGGCTGACTCTCGTCATTTATTCATGGCCAGCCCCCTGCCTGGATGGAAATAAAAATGTTTCAAAGATGACTGTGTGGGGGACCTGGAGGACAGCTTGGAGGCACACTGAGGTTAGCACATTAATTTTTTATCTCTGGAGACCGGGTATCCAATTATGCTTAGAGTACACAAACAACTTTGGCTGGTCTCTCCAGTAGAGATTTATCCACATAATAAAATCCGTGATGGAACTGGGCACAACAGGCTGATGCCATGAAATAATGTACATAGGTGGTTTGGCAGGGCAGATGCTTAAGCTAGCAGAGAGGCAGGAGGGCACAGGAATGCATACTCCTTAACTACATGTATTGCACAATGGATCAACCTGTACTTGGCACAATGTACTTCATTTAGGATTGTCATTGGCCAAAATGCTTGTGGGCATAAGATCCTGTTCAGTTGCTGTTTCTGCACAGCCGCCTGCAATCAACATTTCACACAGCAAAATGCCACTGAAAACCCTTCTCCTTTAAAGGAGAGGAAGCTTTTCTCCATGTAGACACACTGTCCTCTTCTCCCAGGAATTAAGAAAGAGCATTTTATACCAGTACACTCATTCACAGAAACATTTCAATAGATAGAAGTCTAATGTAATTCCTATATCAGAAGTGTCTCAAAATTTGTGAGCACCAGCTGCCCCCAGAGCTGGCCTGTACCCATGGAGCGTGATGGAATAAAACAGCAGGTGTTTTGTGGCAGGCTTGGATGCACCCTGGGCTCACAAATCTCATGGCCTCGGTGCCAACATGTAGAGGAAAAGCCAGCAGAGACAACGTCTTAAAATGGTGTGGGATCATTTATTTTTCCAGTGGAGTTGAGGAAAGGGAAAGTTGACTTTTTAAAAGGTTTTCTATAATTTCCTTTTCACAGTTCAATACTCAGGTAAAAAAATCAGAGAGTAGGTCAGAAATAAATGTATGCATAGGCAGAAGCAAAACTAGACAATGAGGAAGGGCTATTTATTTGTGTCAAAGGGCTAGACAAAAGCATACAAAGCAAGCCACTAAAGCTCAAACAGAACACAGGCCAGGGTGTTGACTGTTGAACTATCTTTCATGTTGCAACAGGTAATCTTTATGTGAGAAAGAAGGACAGAAGAAGAGAGAGATGGAAAGAGATGTAAACAGACAAACCTTCTACACAGTCAAGGACAGTGAGATGTGCCATGGGAGTGAGATGTGGGACTTGGGTCAGTCCCAGTTCTTTGATGCACACCTATTCCATGGTTCTCAGTTTTATGTAGGTTCCTCCTATGTACATCTCTTTTCCAATCTCTGGATAATTTTGTGACCCACTCAAATTGGTCTATGCATGAAATAGAGAGGACTGAATATGCAGAAAGACAAGAGGCTTTCAGGTCTTGATCTTGCACCCATTAGGCATCAATCCTGCAGAAGCCCTGCTCCCTCCTGCATCTCCAGGGCTACTGTTACTGCAGGTTCTGCAAGGACTGGAAGCTGTAGAGAGACATGGGTACAAAGGAAGGAAGTTCATGCTGCAGCTGCCTGCCTGAACTTTACTGACCTGGTGCTCACCTCCCACAGCACAACAAACTCCAAATGCCTGGTTTGATTTTCCTTGCCTTTTCTAAATCAGGCTGCTCATATTTCTGACACACTGCTCAGCAAATAACCAGATCCTACTCTACACCATATCTCTGGTCTTCCTGCTCAGTGGGTTGCAGATTAGCTGTTTGGATTAACATCCCCCTGCCTTCCCTCCCTCCCTCCCACCTACCCCACCCCCCAAGCCCATGCAGAGAGGACTCTTGAAGCTTGAGACCTACAGTACTACAGACCTGTCAAATCTAATTCATAACACATGCCTAGCAGTTCTTGAGGGAGAGGAAGGATCTGATGCTCTGGGTCCCCACCATCCCCCTGTACAAAGGGACCATTTAATGACTGCACATTAGCAATGTGGACAATTAGCATTCACATGGAAGATAAATGGCAGCATAAATTAAATATCACCAAGTGGAAGAGAAAAGATGCAAGATCTGAGCTCAAGGCTGTAAACAAACAAACAGGCAAAAAAGGAACAAACAGCCACTGTGACAGCTCAGCCATTTGGGACAGTTACCTTCCAGCATCTGCAACTTTTCCCAAGGCTGATCTGCACATTTCCATGGCTGTTGCCTGTATCTCACTGGCTCCTGCCTGGTCATTCTTTCCACTCAGGAATCTGGGCATCAGATTTAGAATGGTTCCAAATTTCTGCCTGCTTGTGGATATGTGCATCAGCAGCTTCCCTCTGCCACTCGCTCTGGGGGAACGCAGCCCAGAGCCCAAGAAGCTCTGTTTCCCACAGTGTAGAATGCACCTTTTTTATCATGGGCCAAAGTCAGCTGCTCCTAACTTTACCATAGCTCTTCTAGCTCTTCTTGCCTAACTGCTGTCATGTCCTGAGCACCAGAAACACAAGGACTGAGAACCCTTGGCACCCATGTCAAGCTGAATTCAAGGCATGGGACCTAGCCTTCTTTTTTTGGGCATCTATTGCAAGACCATTATCAATATTAATTCAATACAGCTTTACAATATTCCTCTCAGGTATGCAACTATTACTGATGACTGCAGGCACAGGAAAAACCAACCAACCAACAAACCCCAAAGCTGATGTAAATGCTAAATAAACAAAAGCTACTGGCTGCACACTGACATTCCCCTGCCTGCCCAAGCAGTCACTCTTAGTTCATTGACAGCTCAAGTTTATCAACAGCTGGAGGAGTCAAAATTACTTTTGCTGTGAATCTACAAAACATGCGAATAACTAAAAGGTAGAGCATGAAAGTGACAGAAACAGAGAGCTTGCCAAATGGGATCACACTAAACAGTCCTTCAAGCTCAGACAGTGGCTAGTAGCAGATGCTTTGGAGGAAGGAAACCCCCTCCCACACCTCTCTGGGGACAATTATCAATTATACTGCTTAGAAAGAAAATGTTTTCCTACTTCCAAGTTTCTTGAAGTTCTTAAGGTATCAGAAAGTGTTTTCCTGCATATTTTTCCCATAAGCATTTTATTGCTTATTACTTTGAACTAAAACAACACAGATCACATGCTGATCCAAAAGAATTTTTTGAAAGCAAACAAAGCTATCTACATAAATCCCAAGGCCACAGCAAACATCACATAGTATTGCACTCTGGATAACTGAGAAACGGGATTAGAGACTTGCAAAAATCAGTAATAGAACACAGTCTCCTTGACTTCGTGTTCTGTGCCTAAGGAGCACAGAAGGGACAGTCAAACAGGGCAATGGACCTTATGCTCACACTGAGCATATGTAATTCATCACATAAAAATTCGAACCACTTAGATTTCTTTCAGCTCTGTACCAGTGTAGGAAATTGAGGCACATTCTCCCTTCATATTCCAGCTCTCCTCCTAGCAGATCAGTACTGATGTGTTTTCACAGCTTTTGTCAAACTGTAACTAAGAAGCAACTTTGGCAAAGTTGAAGATAAGGTGTTTGTGCAGCAGGTGAAGGTATAAGGGAGAAAGGTGCTGTTATTTTCATACTGAAAAACTGAGACATTGACAAATATCTCTTATTTAAAGGCAAAACAAAGGCAGCCCCCTGAAACTACTGGATGTGTATTTCTTTGACTTCCTTACTAAGAGCCACTGGGAGGCTGCTTGATGATGGGCAGGTTGGGCATCTCTTCCCCCCTCTCCTTGCCACCTCCTCCCCACAGGAGCAGTAATGGAAAAGTGACTTGCTGCAGAGATAATGCTGGGTTTGAAATGAATTTCTGACTAGCTGAGCCAGCACCCGTGTGAGCTGTGGCTGATTAGCTCCAAGCATCCTAGTCCCAATCACTCACAACTGAGCCAGGCAATAACACCAGCCTCCCCAAGGCAAAGACAGGGTGGAGGCAACACCCCTGAAAAGGATCTCAAAGGCAAAGGGAAAATCCTACTCACGTTTGTGGTTTTCGTTTCGGTGGACAGGGGAAGAGCGGGTCTCCTGCTCGCGGGCTTCGTCACCCTCTTCGCTGGCGAGGTGGGTGTGAGCATAGTGGTAGCTCAGCCCAGGCCTGTTCTTGTAACGCTTGCCACAGACTGGATGGAAAGGAGATAGGAGGGAGGGGAAGAGAGAATGGAAACCTCAGTGTGATCTACAACCACAGCAGCATCCTCTCAAATAACGCTCCCTTTTCCCCTGAGAACGGCACCACTCCATGCGCCTGCCCAAAACCCTTCCAGCCAGCACTGGTGAAAGGTGACAGAGAGCAGCTCTGCAGCTGCAGGTCCCCAAACAAGCTTTCTTCCCACCATGCTGCCAGCACTCCTTCCCACAGGCCTAGGCAAATGCACATTCAGTCCCTGCAGATCACAGAGCCCTAATCCTCTCTGCTAAGATTACTAACAAGACTGCACATAAAATTAAATGAAATGCCAGTTCCAGCGGTGATGCTGCACAAAGCACAGCAATGGGAACAAGACTGAGAAGAAAGGACATTATTTTCTTCATTACTGATCTCTGAAAAAAGGAAACAGCTGGGATTTTTTAGAATACTTTCTCTAAATGTTAATAAATAGCTTTATTCACAGATTCCCAGTTAAGACAAGGAGATGGAAATCATCCACAGTTTCTTGCTAAAAAAACATGTGGTAGTGATACCAGGTAAACTTCATATTCAGCATCCCAATAAACAATACAATGTATGACAGAGAATCCTGCTTCTGAACTTTCATTTATTTTAGGATTAAGTCAACAAAAATTAAGGACAGAATCAAACAACTCAGGGTGACGAAAGGTCTACACTTTCAGAGGGAGATTACAGCAAGGGCAGGCAACATCATAAGATTCATTACATATGAACTGATTTTCTATAGAGTTTTTAAATTCATGTTATCATCTCAAAAAATTATCACTTTTCATCTTAAAAGCATTCTCTGAATGTTCATTTTCTTTTATACAGCTATTTTGTCTGTCAAATACAAATATTGCCATTTTAAAAGATTAGAAAACAGAGACAGAAAGTTTAGTGCCTTTCTTGCAAGTTTTTACTTCCGGAGACATTTTCAGCCACTTTATTACCTTAATTAACCTCAAGGATTCCACACAGGAATAAATGTCATGTCCAGCAGTCTGTCCTGCATAACTTGCTTAGAAGGCCAAAGGAAATGGTGCCAGAAGATAGAACAAAATCCTGTTTTTAGAACCCCCTGAAAAGTATCTCCAAGGGGTAAGTGACCATCCACTCCTAAAAACTTAAGCTGGCCCCAATATGTAACCTGCAACACATATAGATACTTACTTTTCATTCTCCAGACACCTGAGTCTGGGAATGACAAACATTCCACAAATAAATTTTATTTTAAAAAAGCAACAAAACAAAAACACACCCTCATCCCATTTATTCATTTACATATAAATAAAGCTTAAAATTTTATACCTTTCTATGACTTTCTCAGAAAACACCAACTGATGTTCCACCTTTTGGAACAGATTATAGAAAAATTTAAATAAAAGCCTATTACAATAATATATTTCATTCTTAATCTCTTCTAACTGATTTACAAATTCCCTCAAGGAAAATGCTTTTCTTTATTAGAAACATGTCAAACAAGCTCATGATACGTATGAGTGATCTGGAATATTAGATATACTTTTATCCCAGTTTTCTTCGTTGTGCAAAGTGATGATCACAGAGTCATCATAACAAGACAGAAGTTTCTTTGAAGCACAATATGTCCTGTCTTCAGTCACAGATTTTTTAAATCTTTGAATGGCCTTGATTTAGAAATAAGACCTCCTGCAGGAGGGAAGAGAGACTATTGAGAGAAATAAAGTACTCATATAGATATGCACATCCATTCTTTGAAGCATCTGCCTTCATTTTTCCTACGTAAACCTAACTCCATTGTATGACATTTTGAAGAACTAGACTGTTGTTAGATGCATGCTGTCCACAAAACACCAGTTCAGTCTCCCTTCTTCTAGTACCATCCTTGTTTTCTTCCAGTGCATTCTGGAGAGGAAAACTACTTCTCCTTCTCTGTGGTCCTGCAGGGCAAAGGACAAGCAGTGGAACAGATGCTGAACAAGAGTCAAAACAACAAGATATTTGCAGTTCTGTATGACTTTCCCCATGTTTTGAATAGTGGAAAAGCATAACACTTAAGTAATCATCAACCCAGAGAGAGCTCACTGTTTAAATTCTTTCAGAATGGTTACCTCCTCTAATTACATAAATGTTACAGCATTTCTTAGAATGGAGAAAGAGATTTACATTTCCAGCAGATTGACCATCTGCTAGATGAGCTGGATCAGCTCATCAAGTATCCTACTCTATCCCACTTACTTCGATGCATTTGAAGAAGAACATTAAAAAAATAATTCTATTGCTATGAATTACCAATACTTCTCAAATACTTCTGTCAAATTATTTCCAGAACACTATCAGGTGATCAATGCACAAAAGGAAACTTGCACTCCCTGCAGCAAGCCCCAAAACAATGGTGCTTACTCCATTCCTTACAAGATCCTGCAGGGATTTAAGCTAGGGAGATAAGGATGACATAGGAAATCAGATGGGTCTGCAGACTCGTCCTTCTTCAGCAAAACGTATCAGCTCACCAGGAAAAAGCAATTATGGCTATAAGCTGAGGCAGTGGTAATTCCATACCTGAATCTTTTCCATTGTAAAGACTTCCAGGTGGCCTTCAAGGGTGACAGCAGTCTCAGACATGCCTTGTGGGAAATTGATTTGGAGGAGTTTATAACCAGAACTGAGGCAAATGATTTTGGTTTATGTTGTCCTAGCAAATCCTTTGTAGGACCAAAGATTTGCAGTTCCAGCAGCCTTTGTTCTGGGTGTCTGGATTTTTCCATTTTTCAAATTCATTTTGTGTCATGAAAAGAGTGTTAAGCAATGCCACGAATTGAAACTGTAGGGATTTCATGTTCCTCAAACAAATTGGGCTTTTGCAGGGGGAAAAGGATCATGATATTAGTCAGGCAAAAGAACCATTGGCTTCAGTGAAACTTTGCTAGAATGGAAGCTAAGTCAGAACTTCATGGTTTCTCCAAGAGATTGAATCTTTCTGAATTCACCCTAATCTCTTGTTTTCCAGGTAAGAGCACCTTTTGTTAATCTACCAAATCACTGTGCTAAGAAGTAGTTTCTATAAAAGGGTGATCATTAATAAACACTTAGCTCTTATATAACTCTTCCCACTGCAGACTGGCTTTTCAAACATTAATTAATCTTCCTCCACATTCCTGAGTGGGAAATACTATTCTCATTTCAGTTCTGAAAAAAGAGAACCACAGAGGGGCTGAGTTTCCCACACAGTGATCTTTTTTCATTACCAGGACTGGAATCCACAAGTTCCAGCATCCCCACCACATCTTTCTCATTTTTAGAGCTGACAAAAGCATAGTGAGAACTGGTTCTCCCAGTCTGAAATGCATGCTGTTGATTAGTTTTTAACACAATGCAGCTCACACATAGCAAGTGAGAGTGTGCTTTTCATAAACTTTGTCCAGTGGCCCTTCTTTCAGCAGCTTTGACTTTTTTATCTTCAATTTTTCGTGCTGGATAGGCTCATCATCCTTGCATGTGGTAGATTTCATCCCGAATCTCAACACTGGGAAGTTGACTTGATCTTTAATTAGGTAGCCAAGCTCAATAAAAACAGTGGGAATTTGTAGAATGTAACCTACTCCAATTCCTCCTGCATTCAAAGGATATATTTCTGCTGTGACCTGATGTGAATGCTGCCTTAGGAACAATCTGGGTAAGAAAGCAGTAATACAGCAGCGCAGACCAAATGTCACAAATGGGGAAGAGGGAAAGATTTTTTATGAGGCTACCAGACAGTCTCTTATGATGAACCTTACTTTCCTTCAAATTTGAAGACTGATATGAAGATGCCACACAACTGCATTACAGGGGGGAAAACAGTATAATTGCAAGTATTGAGTGTTACATAAAAGAGAGCTCTCTTCTGAGTTCTGGGCTCTAGCACACTGCAATTCTTTAGATAAGCAAATTCTCACTCTGTTTATATTTCTCAATGAGTAAAATGAATATGAAATACTTCCCTGTTAAAAGGGGATTTGAAACCTATGACTTAAAAGAGTTCCTCATCAAATATCTAATGGCTGTGTTGCTGTCATTTTGAAAATAGTTACACATTTGGTCCTTGGCAGCCTGTGAGCTGTGCTCCAGCCAGCTCTCCACATACATTTTGCACAATCTGTCACCAGTATGAGACAGAAGGAAACAATCCATGTTTTTAGTGGAAAGAGGAAACTGGAGGAGTATATGCTGCTTTTTTTTTTTTTTTTTTAGTCACTGAATTTTGTCCTCCTCATTGTCTTTCTTTGCTTTTCTCTGTTGCCTCCTGTTCTATCTTCTCAGCTATGCCATGTGAAATACTAAATCCTGAGTTAACTTCTGGCAGGCAGTCATTTCTTAAATTTATCTTCCTGTCCTACCATTCACTCCACTCAAAAAACCCCCAAACTTGTCCTTGTTTTGCACTGGTTTGGTAATATATTCTCCCCTGTTACAGTTGTGTACAGACTCTGGCACATCTAGAGATCCCAAACATTAACAGTGCATTTTGACCTCCACTGATAGATAGACATTACATTTGTCCCTCTTTGATCAGTACTGTCACACTATACACCTGTAGTATGAGAGCAGCAATTTAGTAACCCATTCCACAGGGAATTTTCTGCAGGTAGAATAGGGAGGTAAATAGTCCTTGTTTCAGTGCCCCCAGAGGACAAGTCCCAGAATCTAGCTGCTGTATTAAGACCACAGCAACTTTGAACCCCAGTGCAAAATGTGCACAGCTCAACAATACAGCTGTGCACATTTCAATATATGAGTTGCTAGCCAGAGCAAAGGATTAAACAACTATCCTACATGAGTAGAAAATGTTCAACTGCCAGAGTCAACTCTGTTCCCCTCTTACCATATGCTCTATTCCACATCTGTTATTCAATATTTTTTAAAAAATTAAATGTCCTTACCTATCTAATCTTATCTTTTCTACCAATAATGTAGTCAATGGATGCCAAGATTAGCAGCTATGGTGGGAGATCTATTTGTTGAGTTCATCTGAACAAGCATCTTATTCTAGATCTTACTGCTTATCTACTTAGGGATTCACTAGAAAGGATAATACCAGGAGATGATTACTAAATAACTTGTTAGGTCAGCCATCCCTGTGCCTCTCATGGATACATAAGAGAGCAAGTTGCATAAGTCCAGTTTCTAAAAGTAATTGTAGGTACATGTAAATCTATCAAACGCTCATCTTCAGAAATGCTTCTATCCTCAGAACAGCACATTTAACTTTGTTCCGGCCACTACTACTTTAAAAATGCCCTTCGGAGTTTTTCCAAATGAAAGAAACAAGCTTAGTAAAAGAGCAGAAGAAAACACAGCTGAAAGAAGTCCCAGTACATGTTTACAGACATAGAGACATTGTTATCCCTTGAGAACAGTGCAAGGACTACTAGTCTTGGACTTCAGCAGAAAAAATATAGGTTAAATGACTAGAGAAACCATAAAATTAAGTTCTTGATGGAAGAATCAGCTTCTACAAAATACTACAAGATCAGTGTCTCTGGGTACATACAATGTTGCATTAGTCACTGATCCATCAGAGATCCTAGGAAGGTTTCAGTCAATGCTCATTTTGCACAAGGCATGGATCTGAATGTACGGTTCAGTCTCAGAGGGACTACAAAAAAAAGGATATGAAGCAAATATAAGTTGCTATGCTAAAATAGGAGTTTATATGGGAATAAAACTAAAAGGAGACGAGGACATATTGGTAAAAAAGTTTTAGAGGTGGGCAAGGGAGATGTTCCATAGACAGAAGAACAGAAAACAAAGGTGGGAGTACGTACATAGTCCCATGTCGTCATGGGAACTTGAGAAGAATGAAAGCATAAAGTAAGGAGGGGCAGCAGGAAAGTTAATAACTTGCAAACATTCAGCACAGACTAACTTCTCTGGCTAAAGGAAGTAGACATTTGGAGTCATGGAACTCAAGTGCTACAACTGATTGCAACTTTTAAACCAGAATACAAGTTTTTAGATAAAACTTCAGAAAAGGTTGTTCTTTTTAAAAAGTAGTAAGTAATACATAATAAACACTATTAAAGTAGTAGAAAGATTTTGAAGAAGACTGCTCAGTAGGAATAATGATTCCCCAGTTGAATATTTGATAGTGACATAACATCAATTCTTATTAAACATGTAGGCATTCATTCGTTCATTCACTCTGTCCCTCCTTTAAAAATCACAAGCTCCCTTTATCATGAACAGTGGTGGTGGTTTACCTTCCCCTTGCTTGACATCAGAGGCTTTGCTTTGCTTTTCAAGCCCTGCTTTCCACTCTTCTCTGAGACACCTGCCACCTCTCCTAGCCAGGTGCTTAAGCTACATTTGGGACTGCTCTCATACAGATGCTGAGCCATTTGGCTATGTTACCATTTGCAGTCTGCACCCATCTCCCACCTGGCTTCCCTGCCACTGTTGCTATCGAAGATATCCCAAGGGAGCTCAAGGCACAGTACTATCCAGTGCAACTGTTGAGAATCTGGCCACCAAGTTTTCTACTTGGTGATGTGATGAAACAATACATTTCATGATTATCCTAGCAATTTTATTGATGCTTTAGTCAAACATTTTGTTTGACATTTCTACTATATTATAGGCACAATAAAATCAGCTGAAGTATTTCAGAATATTTCATTCCACAAAACAGGCATCCAACCACCTCTTCTTAAAAACACAGGAGGACAAAATATTTTGAGCTTTGAAAACCTTTACCACATAGAAATTATATGTTTCCAGTCAGTTTTAATATTGGGACCAAGTTTAATACTGGTGTACATCTGAATGCCTCTTACAGAAAAAGGCAGGTCTTTTCAGAGATAACCTTGCTATTTTCAAACACAAGGGGCAGTGCCAGCTGGGCATCACTCTTACATCATCTTACTGAACACAGCCCAATTTTTTTCCTAAAACCTTTTTATAATTGATAAAATCTGTTGATATATTCTTGTTTCCCATAGATATGAATGTGGAAATACGATAAAAGAGCAAAGTAGTTTTTGACTACAAATTATTTTTTGTGCCCATGCAGTTATATAAGAAAATTAATTTGGTTTAGCTGTGTTTTTGCTTTCTTCTCTGTGATCATTTTCAAAACTCAAATATCAGAATACTTGCAGAAAAAAAACCCTGGAGACAAATTAAATAAACTACAGAAAAAGCAAACTGTTGGCCCATTAAGCTAATTATTTATACCAGTAATGTGATTGAGGGAATAATGCTTTCCAAAACAGGAAGCACATACACTGTGTTTCACCTGCATGTTTCCCTCTAAAACAAACCTATCTGCCCAAAACATCTCACAAGGAGTACTGCAAACCCATTTCTAACCTATCACAATTAGACTTTTATCTATAAAAATATTAATCAAATAATTTCAAAGAAAAAAATTAATCCAAGAAATCCACTAAAGCAGGATAATAAGCCAATCACTCATAATTAATTGTAGCTCATGTTTGTATAGAAATTTAACAAGGGCAGGATATGACAGGATGATGACATTACAACTGGGACAGTTCTTCCCTTCTGCTCTAAACTCAGGTGAGAGTTCTGCTGTCATACAACCCTTTTATCAGCTACCTACAATGGAAAAGGAGATGCCACTGTGCCATGCCTGGAGACCAAAACTCCTTATGACTCACCTGTAACTGTAAGTTTCCTAAAAGTGAAAGGTGAAAGCCAAATGAAATAGGAAAGTTTATATTTCTGAAACTAAAGATGAAATTTATGCTCCAAAATGTAAGCCAAGGGAAAATTCTGTCAATACAACAATGTATGAGAGTCTTAACTTAAGGCCAGATTTCTGCTGCCTGCTTTGATATCTTCAATGTTTAATCTACTCTGTGCAAATCACTACTATGCATGTTGTGAGTTCTTGGTAAATCCAAAAGCAATGCAAGATCAGACAATAAAGAGTCATTATGTTCAAAATTACTACCATTGACAAGTATTCTTGGATTTAGAAGGATGTTCCAGAAAAGAGATAAAAGAAAGATATGCATATACCAGCAAAGGAAACCTGTGGATTTCAGCAAGATACATCTTGGGCTCTCACAGAAGTCTTAGAAGACACATTTTAGTTCTTCCAATGCACTAGGACTGCTATTTAACCACAGCATAAGTCTTCTGACTCTTCATAACTTGAAGGGTTCTTCCTTCTTGACCATGTTTTTATCATGTGTCATGTCCCATTGATATGCAATTCTTTCAGTTTCTGGGCATGTCCAGTCACCTGGTCTCACCATACAAGAATATGATTTCATCAGATGGAATATAGTTCTTATTCACCATGTGTGCTCCTCATTTCCTCACTTTTTAAAAAATCAGCAGAAAATACCCCCATAGATCGATATAGCAAGGGTTATTCTTTTAAGGTCAGTAACATTGCAAAATAGGCAAATAATAGAAAAAGGGGTTCTAGTTGTCCTCAAAACCACCTGTTTTGGATGACAGAAGTAAAGATCTGCTTCTCCTACTTCTATTAACTTTTTTAGGCTATTGTCTTACAGGCTAAAAAGCACCTGGTAGCACAAATTACAATTGTATGCACACTCTAGGGTAAGTCCTAAGATGAGATGTCTCAAAAATATGTGGGTGAGATAAGCGCCCTTCACAGAAGCGACATAGTAAAGCAAAAAAGACTATCAAAAGAAGAAGGAAGGCATCAAGGACTAGACAGTAAAAAAACCCTAAACCATTTTGTAACAAATATCAGACTCCTCACTCATACTAGGACACTGGTACCCTCCTTCAGTGTTGACGCTGGGCTCTAGTATAATTTTTCTGTTCAGACAATGCCTTGCTTCACCTGCAGTCCAACTGCAAGATGCCAAACAGCAGGGCTGTATTCAAAGGGCATATGTATCAAAACAAAGCGTTCAAGATGTTATTTGTTTCTTAGAAGGGCTCAGCTTTTGATGATGCCACAAGACTACTTTCTGGTGAGCGATAAGACCTTCAGAATTTAGCCCAGTGAGATTTTAAAAGGACTGAAGGGAAGAGAATCACCAAATATATCAAGAGACACAACAAGGGTGAAGTACCTTTGTCGGAGATTTTTGAGTTATGCTTTTGTTTGTAACTATCTGAAACAGAGAAAGAAATAGAGGGTGAAACTTACATGGGGGAAAAGATGACAAAAGGCAGAGAGAAGCCAGGGAAAGAGAAAGAAAATATAAGAGATGATTTATTAAAGGGCAAAGGAAAGTGGAGTCTTGCTGAAAACTTAATTTTATTTCCTTCATGCAAAAACACCAAGAGCATCAGCAGCAGGTGGCAAACATGCAGGTCAGAGAGCAGAGAATATTTTGCTGTAATATATGAAGCCCTGAGTGCACTGAGCTGGTAGGACCAGGCTGGAAGCAGAATAAGCTGTCTGGTTGCTACTTACTGTCACAAACATAGGGTTTGTCATGGTCATCTTGGGAGGCAGCATCATTCCGTCTCCTGCCACCTCCAGATCCCCGAGCCTGCAAGGACAAGAGGAATGTTAGCATTATTCCATCACCCCTCAGGTCTCCTTGTGACCCACACCCTCCTATGACAGATGTGCAGTATAAACTAAACAAATCCTCAGCTTCCATACAGGTTTCTCAAAGTGGTCTTGACCCTTCATCTCCTAAGATGTGCACTACATTAATGGGCCTTGTAATGCAATAGAGATCCTCTCCACAGATAGCTCAAACTGTTCATCATAACAGTAGGTCACTGCCAGCACATATTCAGTCAAGTATCGTCACACATTCATTTCTGAAGATGTTCAAATACCTTGCTGAACTGAATATGAATGAATGAATAGATGAACAGGTGTTGAAAGATATATACAAACATTAAATCAGCCAGAAAACAGGCCCCAAATAAAAGAGAGATCAAATTATTTCCTTCAGTATTTTCAAAGGGGCATTGTTTGTTTTATGTTTTTGTTTTCTAGCTAAAAAGCAATGTTTAGAAATGGCCTTCTGGGACAAGGATACCATGGCTAATTATAAAACGGAGCTTTGGTCAGTTAGTGGAAAAGATTAGATAATGTGGCTACCTGCAATAACAGAAATTACCCAGAAAGGTCTCTCTGCATTTCTGTGTTCCTAAAATGGACCAAACTGGCAGCTATAGAAACTGGAAAACTTTGTTTCTCCACAGAACAGACTGCTCTGTCTTGAGCTCCAGGGGTGAGAGTGGAATTCAGCATCAAAACTACTTGATCCTGACCCTTCTCAGCTGAGATGGCAACAAGGGAACAGCTCATATCTGTCCAATGCTGGAGTTGCTTACTGGGAACTGAGCCAAGGCCTTCAATTCTTTCATGTTCACTAACATACAGTCTGTAAATGACAATAATTTTAGACTTGATCTTTGTTTGAGAAAGTGATCACAGGTGGATGGCTAAATAGTCCTTTATTAATTCTGCTAGCTACTCTATTCCTGGAAAAAAATTACAGAATTGCTTCTGCTGCTCCTCTTATTTAACTGTTCATACTTTTGACTCTAGACAAGGCCACCTGACTCAAATCCTGCAAGCCTTTGCATGTGAAAATAAGAAAGGGACAGAGCTTTGTTAGGTAAATCTGAAGAATGTGTAGAAATCCTGAGAATATTTGCACCCAGCCATGAAAGGGCTGTAGAAACTCCGTCCCTCTTCTATGAGCTTAGAACAGAACTAGCACTATTAGAATTGTATTCCATTGGATATCTAAAGTGAAGTAATAAGGAACGGTTTTACACTGGCCTGACAAAGTCAGTCAAAACAGGGATTTATAAAAACTTCACATGTTATTTCCCTGGGATTGCTCAGGTCTAACTCTTAACACAGTCCCAAAGGAAAGACATGGATTTGCAGCTATCTGGATGGGGTAAATACTATTATGTATGACAAGGATAACTCTGCCTGCTGCAAAGACCTCTGTGCAGTCCAGCACACATGTGCACAGCAAGATTTGTAAGGGTGAACTGAAAAGCAGTTTCACCCTAGAAATGGCCTCAGCAACAATTGTTTGGTGGAAGCTTCTTTACTGACCATATCACATAAAATCATCTTACTAGTCTGAACTATTTTCTCTCTGACTGCCAGCTCTTTAAACCCCCTCTGGGCAATGAAACCAATCCCAGGCTAGTTCTTTTCTTCCCTCACTACTGCTAAATGTGCTGCAAGCTGAATTTCAGTCCATGGCAGCTCCTCCACAACCCTCAACTCATCAGGGAGTCTTCACATAGGCAAGTGATCGGCCCTTATAGATATTTCTGCTGGTACCTGGATTAGGATCTAATTTCCCTATCTTACCAGCTGCATTGGCTTTTCAGGGCTATGAAAAAGATGTAAAGTCTTATATTAGTCACTAGTCAGTAGCTCTGACTCTATTCACACACTGGGAACATACCTTTTGAGTAAGAAGGGACTATTTTTACATAGGTACATTTCAGAATATGATACTAATTTAAGGTTTGTTGCTCAGAATTTTGCTAGTCTTACAGCCAGCTGTTTCCTTTCAAACTGTCCTCTACAGAAATGCAGGGGCACAGCATTCATGGCATGACCACATGTCAGATACACTTTTTCATGCAATGAACACAGAGGGGGAGATTTTTCAAGTCAATAACTTTCAATGGGACTTGGGTTCCTAAATGTGCTTGCTGCCTTTGAAATTGTCCCATGGGATGTCCAGCTAATGATCAGACAACCTGTACAGACGCAGATGTGTACATCTCATGGCTTCTTGCAAACTACCCTGCCCCTGTCCAGCAAAGACACTAAAAATCTCCTTCTGCAAATCTACCTCTTCAGCCCTCAGTGTCCTTCTTATGCCCCTGTGATTTCCTTGAGAGGAAAGGAAACCAAGCAGCTGCCTCAGAGGCACTAAACTGAATGCCCCACGCTTGCTGTCTGTGCTCCAGGCTGTTGAATTCAGTCATCCACAGCTGCCTTTTTTCTCCTGACAGGATGCAGCAAAGACTACAAGACTTGACGTGTGAGGCCTGGACCCATGGCCCAGCAGCCTTGAAGCAGCCCTGAAGCAGCCAGAGAGAGTAGCCAAAAGGACAGATGGAGAGTCCAGGATTAAAAATAAAATCATGCTGTAGGGAAGGAAGGGGCATGTGCAATTTGGAAAGTCCAAAGCAGTAATTCTGTTGCATTAATCCTGCATTCATGCTGTTAGTCCTTCTCACTCCTCTGAATCCCCAAAGGTCACACTCCACAGGATCTTGTTTCCTATGCACGTCCTTCCCCTCTTCTGCCCTCTAAAAATACCCTAACCAAGTCCTTCCAGGAAACAAAGAGCTGCCCAGGTTTCATGTCACCCTAACTTTGTTTCATGTCCCTAATTTTAAATCCTTAGCCTCAATTTCTTATCCTGGGTCAGGCTAGAAAAGGGGCTGCCTTTAGAAAACTGGCAAAGCACTTGTGACCAGATGCAGTTTAGGCTTACCATTTTTCAGTAGCTAGATAACCTGGCCCTAATTTTGAAATCCTAATTTTACCACATTTTGCTTTGGTTATTGATGCCATCAAATAAAACTAAAAATTGCTTGAAGTATTTGGCGTTATTCAGACTTCTCTTTTTTGCACTGAAAGAAGCCAGGGCACTAGCAGAGCAGGAGTTAGTTGCAAGAAAAAAGCAAGCAATCCTGCTCCTCCTGTACTTAATAGGGGGCAAGTTCTAGAGCAGAAAATAAAACATAAATGTACACTTCAAAATGAATGGGACATCTAGTACCCTGCAACTCCTTTCCTTACAGTAACAGAGAAAAAATTCTGTAGCATTTTCCTGAACAGGGAAGCAAAGTCTTGCACGTAACACTAACTTCAGGACTTTGTATATGTCTGGGGCATATGAATACACCAAATTCCCTTCCCCCAAGCCATGTCTCTCTTGTAGCTACTCACTCCCTTTCACTCACCCTAACCAGCATTGTGCAATTTACATGAGAGCAACTTATTAGAAAAGAGTTGTTAGCCTGGAATATTAGTTGATTGCTACAGTCAAGCTTATGTGCATGTATTGATTCTATCTCCTAGTTTTGATTACTGGTTCATACAAATTTTCTGAAACTTACATTTTTCTGGAAAATTTTTTTCCAGGTGGGGGTCTTTGGCTAAGAAAGAAAGAAAGAAAGAAACTGGTTCAGGTGATTTTGAGAATAAGGAAGATGAAATAAATACTTATCCAATTATTAAAGTGCTTTGATCTTATATTAAAGGACTTAAGCTCCAAAATAAAGAGGAGCAGAAAACTGAAACAACACAACAACCAAAGAAGAAACCAAAAGAGAGGGTCTGATGCATAAGTACATTGAAAGTATTCAGTGTGGTTTCATGTCTCTTATTCAAAAGCTATTATATTCTGCTCATTTGGCCTAAAATGTGGCCCTTCTTGCTTGACTTCTATAAACACATCAAAAGGTACTTCTAGAGCTCCTGTGCCCCTGCAGCATCCACTGGAGCCAAAGAGAGATGAAAATGCTCAAAACTTCTGAGACTTGTGTTCACATTTATTCAGATGCCTAACTTACGGGCCCACAATTGAAAATGTTGATTCCAAGTTTAAAATGCTGGCCTCATTACTTAACTGGTACCCCTGTGAATTGTGAAGACATCTTAGGTAAGAGAAGGGACACAGTCCCCTACAGATAAAATATTGCCCTTTTTAAGCAAATGGAAGATTTGCCATGAGCTCAAGGGAGCCAGCGTCAGCCACAAAATGCTACCCTGGCAAAAGCTGCAAAACTTATTAACACAGTTCAAGTTACTTTTATTAATACTTTTTTGGCTGTCATGACTGAATTTGCTGCTTTTCTGTAATTAGTAGATGTTCTTTAAGGAGAATTGTAATGGCAGGATGTCATAACAGTTATTACAGTTTACATTACAGTTGTAAATACAACACTAAAATAAATATCCCCCAAAGTTTTACTCTCAAAATAGTCCTTTCACAGCAAGTCACAAAAATAAATTGAAAAAAAAATTAAAAATCTATTACATATGACTGAAAATTACCTATAGTGTTATCACTATCATATTTCAAGGATAAATACTTTACATACATAATACACTTAAAAAATATACACTAGAAAGCAGATGTTTTCTTCCTTCCTTATAAACTCTCCACTTACCCGTCCTCTAGGCCTGTTCTTTCGTTTTGGAATATCTTCTTCCAAGTCTTCTTCCTCGTTCACTTCATCTGCATTTTCATCATTTTCTAAAACCCTCTGTGGTTGAACAATAAACATGAATGGTTAGAAGAAAAAAAGAGGACTCGTATAACTAACTACTACTCTTTACCATAGTGACTGTGGGTTATTACAGTTGATTTAAAGCCAAATCAGATCCCAGTACCCCTGCTTTTCTCTACCAAAGCATAATTTGCTCTCTTTTCCACCCTAAGGTCTCCAGGGAATTCCTACTAAAAAAACACTGCTGATATCAGTCAACCATGATAAAAAGGTTCCTAAGAAAAAATACTGGCATCACTGAGCACCAATATTCCAAGACAACACAAATATTAGTATGCATAACTGCAGGCCCTGTCTGGGAATTTGTTTGCCTGGGTTTTTTATTTTCATTTGTTGCAATTTAAATTGTTTTGTTTTCTTCTAATGCTGAGAGTGCACTTCAGGAATACAAAACCAATGGTTTTCTCCTTGGTAGTTCACAATTTTCTTCCTTTAGCAAAAATAGAGAAAATTCCTCCATGTATTTCAGAATGGATCTAGCAAGCCATGTTTTGCAGGGCTTGCACCACAGGTACAGTTCCAATCTGGAAGCAGGAAATTTGTTGCATGAGAATGCTGAGGTCTCATCTCAATTATTGCACCAACAGCAATAATTTGCTCAACTAAATATTTATTAGGAACAATACTTCATCAGCTCACATAACTTTGAGATGCCGGTCCAGGCAATTTCAATCTTTTAACTTGATCTTTTGAAATGTAACCTCTACAGAACCAAACACAGGCTGGCTGTCCTGCACGAAAACATGCACAAGTCAGACATCACATAAAAAAAGGCCAGACAAATCATCACAACACTAGTGTGGGAAGAAGTCCCACTGAAATTCCTTCAACCCTTGGCGTGTCTGCTAGAAATACAGAGATTGGCCCCAGCCACTCCTCCCATTTATGGTGCTGTGCCATTTTGAAAGGGACTAATCTGGAATCACTAACTTACCTTTGCCATGCCAATGTTCATTTAAATTACAGCCACAATGCAGACTCCAATAGTGACATTAAACTGATAGGAATGTTTTTCAGTCTTACTGTATTTGTCCCTTCTCTCTAATTTCTACCTAAAAGTTATTTGAGAGCCAGCAGAGAGAGAACAGGAGTAAATCTGCTTCTTTCTCTCCTTTCCACATACCTCAAGCACCAAATTCTGACTTTGTGGGAAAGAATACAACAGAAATTTCACATTTCAAAAAGTCTGTATTTAGAAGACCAGTTACAAAGTTTATTCTTATTTTATCAGCTAAATTTCTAAGACTAGTAATGGTCAGTGTATTACAAACAAGTTGTAGCACATGACAAGGATCAGATCTTCATCTAATTTTTGCTTCTTCTACTTTTGACCATCAGGAGGCTATTAATGAGCTCTGACCATCATGAAATACAATTTCACATAATACTGGAGGTACTAAATACTAGAGGGTGTAAACATTAAGCAGGTTCCAGTTCAGCAATACATAAAATGTTTCTTCAAAATTCATACAACTCTATACATTAATTGACTTCATCTTAGGACTGAAGTGCTTGAAAAATGTTGTACATGAGGAGACTGTAAGAAATGTAAGAATGTATGTAATATAATAAGCAAACTTACTGATATGAGTTTGTATTTTTACATTGCTTCATATCCTAAAGTATCTCAAAAAACCCCACAACAATATAGGGGCAAACACATCATATGTGGAAGGGAAAGAAGCTAATTTACAACAATAATACTACACAAGAATTAAGAGAAATATTACAAACCATTTTCTTGCTTTAAAATTGAAGCATTAATTTAGGAAAGAGATAATATGTAACCAAGTGTGAATTTGGTGACACTGCCAGAGTAATTACTTTAATCCTTGATAGAAGGGGCATAACCTTTCTGCTGCATGGTCAGAAGGCTACTCTAACTTTTCTCCATCAAACAATGGAGACACACATTCAATACCAATTTACTGTAGGGCAAAATCATCAATCCTGTTACATACCAACTGTACAGCAGGTCCCAATGCCTGCATCTATTTAGCAGGGGGAACCCTTATATGTTTTAGCAGAGTAACTTTTCTTTTCCTATTGTGTTTCTAAAACAGTTTCTCAGCCATGTACTTTGGTGCAGCCAAGCACCAAGTCTTCTTCTCCTGACAGATACTGTGAACCTGGGAAGGTGGCAAGTGGCTGGGACTGAGGTGGGAATTACAATTATGCCTGTCCCACCTGTTCACTCTCACCACCATTGAGGCTGGGCCCTTTAGAGTTACAGCACAGACAAGAATGCAAAGGAACAAAAGAGAGATTTGCATTCTCTTATTTGTCATACCGATAAAGGCACTGGTTGTGATTTTGATCTGGTACAGTCTAGCTGCCAGGTGCCAAAGTACACACTGAAAGCTGCCTACTAGTGAAGGCTTTGGCAATCATTGTTCTACAGACTGAATCCAGATAAGCTGTGCTTGCATAAAATAAAGCAGCAAGACATGCCTTCTGCATCTGTTTTGATTAAACTAGCTTCCAGGTGACAGGTCACAGCTACAGCAGTTTAGCTGAAAATCTGTTCTATTTTTTTGCAACCCCTCCCTGCTCTGCAATGCCTGGATTTATGTCAGTTCCACTGTCTCTGAGGTGTCTTTCCTCAGACTGATGCTGGGGATAATTTGGGAGCCCAGATCAAACAGCAACATTCAAAGGCACTTGTCAATTTCATAAGAATGCTGCACCATGAGTTCTTGTGACCTTGGAAGCAGGTAAAAACAGACCTTTAGTAAAAGCTCTCAGCTTAATAGACTCAGACATACTACTGAAGAAGCAAACACAGAGCAGGGCTCATGCCAAGCTTTTCCCCAACCCATGAGCATGGCATGCCTCCTCTTTGACCGTGCTCTTTTACCTGTGCAACTGGGAATGGGAGAGCCGATTGTGCTGCCCTTACCTGTGTAAAATTTCCAACAAATAGAACAGTAGGGCTGAGCTCCAGGTAATATAGATTTGATGCCTATGTTTTTCTGTTTCATTTGGCATGGGACTGACCCCTCAAATTTTGACTACTTTTAGGTATAGATGCAACATTTTGCATCTCACCCAGAATTACCAAGTTTGACATATTGCTAATAGCTCTCTCTAAAAATCCCTAAAAAGACTCATGGTCCAATAGTGTTTTAGCACCACCAAAGATGTGCTGCTGTGGGAGAGGCCCACTTTCCTAGTGATTTAAGATGTTTTAAATGTGACATGGACTTAAACAAGCATGCTTTATATTACCTGAATTCCTTCTATAACAGACCTATAACTGTGTTTCGGATTTTAATTCTTGAAGGATGAAAGGAATCTTGACAGTTTTTAAACTTTAATGCATGTGAATAAGCAATATTTCTCATACTGCAGCACTAATAATAACTAGGATACTTAAGATTACAAGTTTTTAAGTTGTTTTTCTTGTATACCTCCAGAAGGCTACCTACTATTAAAACAAACAAAACAGGCAAGGCAATGGCATGTTTTAGTCTACAGCAGCTGTGAATCCAAATTGAAATCCATGAAATGCAATTTAAATGTGAACCATTAAAATTCAGTTTATAGTTGGGATCCACCTCAGCTTCTCCGTTTTTAATGTAATTATCTCATAGTGCTGCAAAATAAATTCCAACACAGGACCTGTACAGAACACAGTCAAACAACAAAGAGTCTTGTGACAAGAGAAGCGTGTGAGATACTGACATCATTTTGAGCATCACAGTGTAGCACAAAGGTTTGATAACATTTTGGCAGTAGAATGACACAACTATCAACAGATACACTGTTCTACCACAGGACAAAAGACTGCTAGACTTAGAGACAAAACGTAAAATCCAGCCCTGATGTCAGGGCACGGGGTTCGCCTTTACCTGGATTTCTTGTATAGTGTCTTCCTCTTTAGTGTCTGTTTTTTTCTCTATTCCCTCTCCACGCAGCAAGGCTTCCAGAGTTGTACTTTCTGAGGTGAACCCATCTTTTTTCAGAGGCAGATCAACTTCTGAAAAACAAAACACACTCACTGTGTCTCTCCTCCAAAGAGCTAACAAGAAGAAGGACAGAGATGTCAAGCAGATGATGAACACTTTTAACCTTGTTTCTATCTTGAAGGGGAGCTCTTCAAGTTAATTTAACCACTAAGAAACTCCATATATGATTAATTTGTATCCTACTGAAAACCTGGTATCTTTTCATTCGCTGTGCTTGTTTACAGGAAAAAAAGGCTGGATATATTTTATCAGGAGGAAACAAATGAGGGGGGGAAATCCTTCTTCTTTTGTGTAAACTCCCTATGCTTCAAATAAAGAACAAAACCAGGGCTTTTAAAGATATTGAATTAATAAACATGAAGAATCTGATCTCCTGAAGAAGAAAAGTAGCTTAATGCAATTTAGCATCTGGCACAGTTTACATAGCACAGCTTCAATCCTCATTCTCCTACACCAGGGCATGTTCCACATGTGGGAAAACAGAAAGGTTGTGTGGGGGGCCAATGCTGCAACCTTACATCGAAAAACAAAGAGACGGGTCTTGAATTTTTCTGTAATAGTGACTAGATACAATCTCTGGTTGGCTCCAGCTGGTGATACCAGCAAAGAAACACAGCCATGAGTCCAGAATCTTGCTCATAAAATGGGACAGCACCCAGTAACTGCAGGAAGAGCCATAGGCTGGCTCAGGAACAGGCTGGGGACAGAGCTCCAAAGACACTGTGGATTTATGAGGAAGTTTGATGCAATTTGCTGAAGAAGTGAAGGAACAGAGCCTTATTCCCCTTTCAAATGCTGCTAGATTATGAGGCAGTGCAGCAGACAGGCAAATCCAGCTTGTTAACTTTAGCAAGATGGCTAAATATACCTGGCAATAATCCAGTTTTCCTTGTAAACCCTAGCTTCTACCCCACTCATACAGGGGCTCATTTAGAGCAATCCCCTGGCAGGGAAACATCCTGCACGTCTTTACCTGACACTGCCAGGTATGGATTTCTCAAGCACTCCTTCCCTTCTAAAATGAATTCCTTTCTCTAGACCGATATACTTACATGTAATAATGTACAAGAATGATGCTTACAAATCAGCATCTGGTGTCCTTAATTCACAGTTCTGTCTACTTATGCTTTAGAACTGTGTTACATTCCCCAGTCTGCCTGAAGCTCCCTGCCTTTCTATCACCATGAGCTGTACATTCTGCAGGGCAGAAATTCATGTGTTCCTGAAGTCCCAAATCATTCCTGCAAATCAAATAATGAATGAGCACTGCCACCTGGAACAGTAAAGTATAATCTGTTTTGTGGGGGCAGTTGCACCCCATTGATATGTTTGTTCTTTATATGAAAAACTTTAAGTTAGCAAATGATTCAGCGTTCCTGATCAGTAGTTCCACAATGTACTTGCTCCAGTCTTCTGAAGTGAGAAAGCTCAGCCAATAACCACAGAAAATCCAGCAAAAATTCCAGGAAAAGCTATTCTATTCATGGAGGGAAAGGCTGGGTACAAACCATGCAGAAAAACCAAACCACTGGGATTTTAAAGGAAACTCCCAGGACAACCCACACAATGGGATGGGGTCAACTGTGAATTGATCCCCCTTCTCATCACAAGGAGCTCTATTCAATCAGGCCTCTGTTTTCAGCATTAAGCTCTGCATACCCACCCCATTATGGTCCCTTACCCTACTTCTCCCTTGCCTGAGCTATAAAAAAGACAGAAAAGTCAAAAGAGAATCATACAGATTGAATTTCCCTGTATGAACTCCTAGTACCTCCCTCTGGATCCAAATATTTCAATAGTAGGAAGGCATTTCTGACTTATGTGCAAATCCCAACACTTGAATCTGAAGTGACTGAGGAACCTTCATAATCATCTCTGGATGTGGGCTTGGCTTGGGTTCAAAGTCCTATGCTTGGGTGCAAAAGGGCATTTGCTCTGTATCTGGAACCTTGAGGGACTGCAAACCCCAAGGGGTCATCATACATTCAGCAAGCAAAGAAGCTTCAAGCAAGCTCCAGGGCATTGGAAACAAACATGTCTTCACTGTGACAAGCTACTCCTGGTCTCTGGATACCAATACATTCAGCAAATGAATGCATTTCAAAAGGAAATGAGCAAGGAAAGTCTGAGGGATAAGTAGAACATATATGAAGGGGGAACTACTCCCCATTTATCCCAGAGATATCAAAAACTAAATTTGAAAAGAGGGAAAGGTAGGTTTTAAGGTCAAAACAAGAAGCTGTCTTTAATAGTCATGGTTGTTCTGTGTGGCACTGCTACTTGCCAACAACAACACTCCAGGAGGACTTTTCATCCAAAACTCTCAGAGAATTTTCTAATTACTAAATTTAACATCTCACTGACAAGGCGTTGTAAGGTAATATTTTTATTCACAGTTGATGGGGAGACTGAATCACCAAGAAGTTAAGTTAGTGAGCTGGGCATCCAGTGAAAATAGACTCAGTGTCTGCCTCCCATTTCCCTACTAAGCTGACTGTCATTTGATGGCATTCAGCTTCCTCATTTTATTCTCCGCTGGTAGCTTCTATGAATGCACTTTAATTCCTAAATAGCTCTAGAAAGTGGAGAAAAGCAGACACTATCTTATCTGGAATGTAAAGTTTTCAGCATAAAAACCATCAGAGGTCCAAATACAACCCCTTGTAATGAATTCAGTCATTGTAATTAATTCAATCCTTCCTTGAAAGATGGCTACTCTGTAAAGGGTACAGTAATGAAGACAGAAAATTATGTTTTCAAACCACTTTTTGAATCCCCACAGATCAAAGTCTTCTAAAAATCTAAAAGATAGTTCAGTTAACCTACAGAAATAATTAAACACTACCAGGGATCATTAAATTCATTTCACAAAATCCCTCATTTTCTCTTTCCTATTTAACTATCCATGATTTTCCCACAAAAGCAAGAAAAGTATCTTTTACACTTATGCCAGTAGCCCAAAGAAAACTGAGGAGCCAACTCAAAAACCAAAATGTAGTTTTCATGTGAAAGATCAAGGCTTTCCACTGACCATGGGAACTGCTATTTGGAAGTAAGGTGGGGTCTGTTCCACTCACTATCCGGCTTATGAAGGTTCCAGCCAGTGCCTGAAGCTTCAAACAAGGCCAGAGGGAGACTCTTCTGGGCCTAAGAAATTAAGCTGTGACCCCTTGCTTGCCTCTGCTTTGATATTGCTCATGCCCCACTATGCAGTCACCTCACATGCTGCAGAAGAAGCTATGAATGTCTGTCACGAGAGAAATGCAGAAGAACTTACCGACCCTCATGCTGCGTTTCATCCTGAGAGATAAATGTAGTACCCCTTTCAGTTATCCCAAATCTGTCTTTTCTGAAAATACACAAAATAGCCCAGCCCTTTCTGAATTTTGATACACTTTTACCTCAATGTTTTCCCACCTCATAGAGTTCAACAGCTTAACTATGGTTTGAAAGAAGGAGGGTTTCAATTTATCTATTGCTAGCCCCCTTGTTCTTGCTGGGGAAAATTTAAGCTTTTGACCAAAATTTTTGTAATTCCTTTTGATTCCTCTCCTTTCAGGGATAAACAGCCACAATCTTTTCTATTACTCTGCTGTGGGAAGTTTTCCATGTGGTCCTGACAAACCTCTCTGAACTTTCTCTTATTATACTCCAGTCTTCCCAAGATGGACCAGTACTGCATCTGGCATTTTCAGATGAAACCACATCCCCCATTTAAACAAATGAATTACAATATTCTTTAGATTACTCCTCAGGCTGTGTCTTTCAATGGCAAGTTACTTGGTAAGTAACTTAGTAAGTTACTTACTAAGCAGGAGAATTAGGAATCTTGTAATAGGGACAAGAACATCCCATAAGGAACATGGAATGTCCCATAAGGAATTCAAACACACAGGTATCACAGTAAACTGTCCATACCTCTGCCCACTCCCCAAACACATTCACATCCCAGAGTGCTCTCCACAGACATTCCCAGCCATGATTGCTCTCAATAACTTTTATTATTACTATTATTATATATTTATATGTGCAAATCATTGTAGTTGACAAGGTATTCCCACTCTGCAGCTTGTTCATTAGTGTATTATACAACGCTGGACCAAGCACTAAACCTTGATGCACCAGCTCTAAGCCTTTATCTACAATGAAAGTTCTTTCTTCCCTTATCTTTTATTCCAGAAGATTTTATTCAAGACAATTCTCAGTTTCTCTTTGGAGACATAACAAAGATCTTCAGACAGTTTAAGAAAATTGTCAAACCCCCCTAACTATTAGTTCTTTACATATCCTGTAAAGAATTTTAAGGAAGTAGTGAGGCATGCTTTTCCATGTAGGAAAAAATGTGGTTGGTTTGAACCTCCTATATCATAATTTCCCAGGTACTTTACTGCTTATATGTAATTACTGTTTCAATCAATTTCTGAGATGTTCATGTAGAATTTATGTGTGTTTAAATCTTTGAATCACATCCAAATCCTTTTTAAATATAGGTAATAGCATTTGCTACCCACTAATTGTTCTAAATTCCTTGTAACTTCTAGTTTGTATCATAAGCTCTTCTTCAAACATTACAATTTCAGCGAACATAATCTTTATTACAAGTAGTAACTATCACTAAAGTCACTATAATTAAAAGCTTACTCTTTTATATGAAAATTTTAAGAAGGTTTGTAGATAAATTTCCTTTTGATTAGTACTGCAAATACAGTAGCACATGGTTAATGTAGCAGATACAACTAGTCAGAGCTATACAAAATGGAAATGTCAAATCAACAAAAATCATCAATGAAAAAGAGAATGTTTTTTAAGAATTCTTCCTGTTTTAGTAAACCATCATATTCCAGGTGTCACAGCTAAATATTGTGCATATATTATAATTCAAATATGTGTGTGTGCATGTAATTAAAATTTATGTTTCTTAACTTGGCAGACTCCCCTTCATAGTGATTAAATCAACATGGTTATTTCTGCTTACCAGCTCAGTGCAGCAACCTCTCTATTTACTACGGTCCTGAGATTGCAGTGGTAGAATCTGAACAAGCACCCATGCCAGTGTCATTTCTGTATCTGTTTTCTATTGAACTGCTGCCTCCAAAAGAAGCACATTTTCACAAACCCCACAAAATGGTGGGCTTTTTCAAGTTCTGATTTGCCAAAATAGCTGCAAATTCCTGTCCTTAAGTAAGCTACATTTGGTTTACAATGCATTGAGAGCTAAGCAACTTTTCAGTGTCTCTTTGAAACATAAATTAAAAACAATCATCCCTTTTTCTATACAGTGCAATGTATTTGTTTTACAATGGATCATTTCCATCTCCACAGTAGCAGCTGCCACCCAAACCATCATCTCTGTGCACTCGTAAGCAGCTCCATTTCCAGTTCTAATTGGGAACAGAGATACTTATTGGGTGAGTTCCAGCATGATCTATCACGCCAGAGACAGCTACTATGCAAACCAAAGCAATCCGGCTTCCAAAAACCCTCTTAGACAAACACTGACTTTGCACATAGATTCTTGCATTTTTGTTTCTTGGTGCTGTTTTTTTTTGGAACATAAAAAGTGCCAGAGGAAACTATATGTTACGAGTCCATGAAGTGTTGTTTAGGATGGATAAATCCAAGGATATTACCTTAATAACCACTACCTCTTTAAAATCATATAGGTGGTCTAAAAAAACCACCTAATTCACAGCAAACAGAACTACTGCTGAGTGAATGCAGCCACTAAGCTCATTAAGAGGATGTGGCAGGATGTGTCTGAAAGTGCAGTGCAGTGGCTCAGCAAGCAATTAAATCCCATGACAGTTTAAAATGAGAATCTATCAGTGTCACAAGAGTGTGAAGCCTCAGCATCTCTGCTGTTCCCACCCCCAGCGTTTTATTTATTATGGCGTATTGGGAACATGGGAAGTCAAAAAGATTATAATGAAATATGCCATATAAAAACCAGATTAAGCCTGCTCTTCTTTGGGGAAATATGCAGAGAGAGAAGCTGTCTGTTAGCTGTCGAGTTTGCAAAAGATACCATCTTTTGGGATGGTGCTCTCTGCCAGCAGACAGAGTGCCCCAGGGGAAATGGTGGTGAAAAACCCAGACAAGCAGCATCCATCCATCCATCATATGCTCATCTCCACATCTCCAAGGCACAAATATAGCGTTAGAGTGCAAAGGGTGGGGGCAGGGGGATGGAATCCCTTAAGAAAGAATGGGGAGACAAAGCCTTATGTGAATAGCTGCATTTTGTAGCTTTTCTGTGCATGCACAACCAGACTCTCCTTACCTTGTTTGCTTGCTTGCTTGCTTGTTGTGTCCATGGCCAGTACAGTGACTTGTTAGCATCCTTGGAACCGATACATTCACAGCAGCGACCAGAACCAGGTATACTAAAGGCAGGGCTCGCCCCTGCCAGCACAGCATGGACCTTCACCCTTCTGCAGATCCAGATGTCCAAAACCCTTCTTTCACTACACCACATCCTGCTGTCCCAGGGGTAGATACTCATGTTATTGCTATTATGATTTAATGCTGATCTTCCATGGGCCCTGATATCCCACCCTTTCCCCCCAACACTCCTGCAATTCAGCATCCATCTGCAGCAAACTTGTCACTGACAGTCCTAGACAAACATGGTCCACAGAACCTCCCATCAGCCCAGCCAGGGGCCTCCCCTGGGACAGATTACTGATAACACAGACTCTCACAATGAGTCCATAAAGCCAAACAAATGTCCCTAGAGAGTCGTATACATCAAATTCACTTTGTTTTTAATCCAAGCTGCAATATAGCCATGCAGAACCAGAGATTGTAAGGCTATTCCAGTAATTCTTTGTCTCTCCCACCAATCCCACTCTAAACCTCATGTATATTATTGCACTCTCAAGGTAAACTGGGCTGTGGTGAGTACAAGAACCCAACCAAAGACAATTGATAAACCACTTCTAGGAGCAAGACCTGAAAATTTGAGAGCATTTATTTCCAGAGAAACAAACCATTTTGAATGGAAAAAACAGTTTAGAGGACTCTCTATCCTGTAAAGCTCTGAAATTAATCTTAGCAAATGTTTGAAATTTTAGGCATTAATGAGGTTTGCTCTAGGGAACACAGGGAGACTGGAAAATCCCAATGTCTCCCTGGCACCTCCTCATGGAAAGCTGCTAATCTCATGATGAGGCTGGTGGAAGGCAGTGGGAGAAAGTGAAGACAGAATAATATCTGATATGGGTGGGACTATACACTTTCAGTCTTTAGCATAACTGCAGAAATATCAGAGGACAAGTTTGAGTTTTAAGACTGGGATTCAATGGAAAGCTTCTATCAGCCTCTAGTTAAAATACATCCCAGGAGGCTACAAGACAACAGGAGGGAGAAATAGGGCTGCAGAAAATTGCGGAGGCCCTTAAACATAAGATTAAGCATTGTTTCATTTAACACACTATCAAAATGTGGACTTTACAAGCAGCTGTATTTCTCTGGCAGACTAGGATGCCTCTATAAAATCTCTCTCAAAAAAAACCCCAAAACAAAACAGCCCTCTTGTCAGTTGTCTCTTGGAAGTTTTCTACAGATCTATTTCTCAGCACAGATATAAATCATTGTCACATGTAATAAGCTGTACCTGCTTCTCAAAGACTGCCAAATTACAGTATCAGACTAAAAGCTGGATCAAGTAACTACCCTCAGGGCTGAAATCATCTCCATTCAGAAATATCTCCATTCAATAGCATTTTTATAGCACTCATTTCTGTTCTGGTCATTCTTGCATTTGTGTTCTAGATGGGCTCATACTGCACCACGACTTCTGCAGCAACACTGTAGGCACTATCAAGGGACAGAGGCATGATAACTGCTACAATTTAGAGAAAAATATTAAGTAAAAAAGCCTATTCCTTTGGGGTTTGTTTCTCCCTAACAGGGCTTCAGGTCAGGGAATAAAAGAATAGATTGGGCTATCAATCTGTAAATGGTCATCTAGAATGACTCACAGATTGATGATGGGCATTTTGACCCTCCAAAGCACCAGAATTAAATAACTAACCAGACAGATATCAGCAAACACCAGTCCCCACCTCCCCACAGGTGGGACAGTCATGCCCACATTGCACATTCTGCAAAGGGTAACAGGGAGCGGACCTCCACCGCAAACAACTGTACTGGATGTGCCAGAATGGAATAAAAAACTCTTGTACTGCACACAAGCTCATACATAATCCATGTGTAGAGCCAGCCATGCCAACCTTCCTGCAAATTCTGTGAGATTCTGCATAGCTTCTAGTCCTTATCGAGGACAGTGGAGGGGATACCTTTAGTAACAGATAAATCTCTGTAATGCAGTTATCTCTCAGCTGCAGTGCACAAGCATCCCAATTAATTCAGTCCAGGCCTAGCAGAGCAGGCACTAAGCCAGAGCTGATAAACCTGCCAAAGCCAATCTGAGTCCTGCAGAGATTCTTGGGAACCTGCTCTGCGCATTCTGGTGCTCTGCACGGAGTGAGGGGGCTTTGTGCTCAGCCCTGCCTGGCTCCGCACCGAGTGGCAGCTCCGCTAACGAGGCCTTCCTAACACCCAGAGTTCTGGGAGCAGGCGGAGACAGCCCCCCACCCCGCAGGCATCAGCAGGGGTGTGGCAGGGCTTATAGCAGCGCTCAGCCTGGTGCCAGCTGTCCCAGCCCCGACCCTGCGTGGCCGCCTGAAAAGCTCCGGCATGCGGGCAGGCCCGGGGAGCAGCACAGCCACACCTGCAGCACTGCCGTGCCTGAGGCTCGGCCGTGCCAGGCACACCTGGGTCAGCATCCCTGCCTCACTGAGTACTGAACTGCATAAACCAGTGGAGAACAGAAAGGCCACAGCAAAGTGGCAATGATTTTAGGATGGGATATTGACCAACCACCCCAGATGCTGCCTTTGGCATCTCTGCTGCCCCACCAAGTGATGCTGAGCCAAATTCTAACAGAGGCACTCTCTGCTTTTCCATCATCTGTCAAATGGAGATAGTCTTCACCTATCCTCTGGGGTTTGGTAAGACTTGTTTAGTATTCATAGGCATTCAGGCATTCAAATAAAATGCACCAAAAATGCAAGGTGGTCTTACAGGCTCTCACAAAGACAGATTTGAACATATTTTCTTTCCAGCCAAGAAAAGCACTGAAAAAGTAGGACTATTTCCACAGATATCAGATTTCAGTGGCTAATTCACAAATTCCAAAGGACAAATATTTACTCCTATGTTAAGATACATCTAACAGATGAAGCTATATAAGTGAAAAATGTTATTATAAGAAGGAAGGCTTATAATAGAAAAATGGCATGAGATGCTAGTAGGTATCCTTTCAGAAATGGGAAAGAACAAAGCAAATTATCTCTGAGATGCTCAGAGCTCTTGCCACAAAAAGGCAAGCAATTTCAAGAGGCCTATAAAGGGTTTAGACAAAAAGGTGAACTCTAGAATTAATAACAGAATGGTAAACAGGAAGATTAATGGCACCAGAGAAAATGCAGATGGTGAAGCCCAGCCTGCAGGCTCAGCAAGCCTCTGAATAGGGAGGGGGAAAAAGGCAAGGTGTAAACAAGGTGACCTTCAAAGCCACGGGAATATCTGCCAACAGGCCAGCCAGAGGGCATCCCGAGACACAGATGTGCCATCTGGGGTAGGCTGTCTCATGACAACGTGAACAAGATTTGTCTTTTTCAGAATTTGCAGGGAGGCAAAATGAGTAGTAGCAGAAAATATGACCGTTCATTCAAAAGTGGCACAATTAAATGCACAGGTTGGAAAAGGATGCCATCCATTTTGTAAAGAAACTACAAAAGAATTCTCTGAAATATCCCAGAAAGGTCTTGTGCCCACTTGTAAAGCCTGCTCATGCAAGGTGTGGGGGAGGAGAAACTGGTTTTCACCAAACAAATGTTTTCCTCAAGGGTTTATCCTTTAAGTTTATGGTAAGAAGAAAAAAAAAACACCTCAGCACATACTGCAAAGCAGCTCTTTAAGCCCATGATGGTATAAATTTTCCCTAGCTTGGCATAAGTCTGTTCACTCCAGATGGCACATTTGGGTTGAAAGCAGGTAAAAATTTTTCAGAGATATCTATGTCCAGTATTTACAGAGTTCCCTTGCTCTGCCTCAGTGCTTAGCTGGTCCCTCTTTATGCCTGGGAGATCTCAGTTCTTTGCCTACAGTAAAAACTGGGAGAGAGAAATCCCCTACGACAGGTCTGCAGGGAAGCCTGGCTCTGTCAGACCTTATGCTTAGATCACTGTGATCAACCAGAAAAATTAAAAGGTAAATCTAATCACACATTTTTTTAAATGCATCAATCAAACACCACAGTGGGGCAGTGCTAAGGGGTGCAATGCTGCTATCTCTACATAAGCCTTCTACAGAATAAGCCAAACATGAAATGTTATGATATCCAGAGGCAAGAATACTGGGGGAAAACAGAATAAGCAACAACATTAGAGCTCACTGTGGAAAAAAAAGCAGACCTTAGCTATGGAAGTCCAGCAGGCAGTGTATTCACACACCTTTTTTTCCTTTCAGCCTGGCTCAAAGTACATCAAATCTGAGTATTTCAGGCAAAAATTGGCCCATCTCAGTTCAGTGCTGAAATTGGCAAATTCTGTGCTAGGTGTGCAAACAGACATGTCTGAATGTGTTTTCTTCTGGTGGGCTGCATACCAATGAAGATATTGCCATGACCTCTGGTGCTGGAGGAGGTCAGGCAGCTCATACAAAGCCTGAACAGCCCAGTGCTGTTACGTCAAGAAGGCTTGACCCAAGCGAGCTTGATTGCCAGCAGGAGCTGCCATCGTGGCTCTGGGCATCAGTACATGCCTGTATTCAGAAAGTCCCATCACGTGGCTCTGCTGATTGCTTTGTGAATAGAACAGGAATGGAGAGGTGAAGTACACACCTGAAAACACTAATGTGGCAGTGAGGAAGGAATCAGGTAAAAAGAAAGCAAAACAGCAAGATGGAGGAAAGGTACTATATTCCTTCTCCCTGTCTGCAGCAGCTAACTAGGGCATGCTTGTTCTGAAAGCTGCCACAGAAAAGGCTGAAAAAGGGAATCTCTGGGCCTTGAATTATGTCTTTTCAATATCTCTCTCCTTTCTCCTCTCTGCTAACAGAGAAACACTGTAAACTCCCAGACCCTGAAAATATACATTTCCACACTTTACAAAATACAGTGAAAATAGATGATAATGGGGAAGTGAGAGAGCCATGCAAGGGGAAAGCAAAGTGAAACAGAGAATAGTTGCTCTTCTCTCCTTTCCTTTTGCTCAGCTTACCCTTTGTTCATCTAACACTGAGCCAAACTAAGCCAAAAGGAGCTGCCATGCTGGGCTACAAGATTGATGGCTGCAGGCAGACTCCACAGTGAAGAGACGGATGACTGGTCATTTCCCGCGATGCACTGAGAAACATCCATCCTTGCAGCCATGCTGAGTCCATTTGTGCTCCTTTTGAAATGAGGGATAAACACAGGCAGCCAGAGGCACCTGACTGTCCTTCTCCCTCAGAAGGACACAGCTACAGTCCTCTGGGTTCCTTGAGAAGGTCGCTCTGTCCATCCCTGAACATCTGGCTGTGGGATTTGCTAAGTCTCTCTCTCCCCCGGCAATCATCCATCTATTAGAGCACAGTGCAGGTTGGAAGAAAACGGTGAAGAGAATGGTGTGACAACCTCATCAATCTACAGCTACACACTTGGCTATTTAGTTTTCTTTACACTATTCCTAAATATGAGGGGGGGGGGGGAGAGAATTTACTTCGCTTGT